>JAIKVE010001067.1:0-13957 GCA_024679115.1 Phytophthora pistaciae
GGTACTGTGGAAGCTTCATTCCAAGTCAAATCTCGTTGGAACTAAACTCGCGACGTGGAATGCGTCATTGCAAAATTCCACCGAGGGAATCGACCCGCTGGAGTGCGCGATCGTCCGGGAATCACAGTGGAAGAACCCGTTGCTGGCTAGAGAGGACTTGACGCAGTGGCCATACCTCCAGTTGCGCTACAATAGCACGCGTCGTGTGAGGTTCGATACCCGACTGGGCGTGGAGAAACTGCACTACGTCACTCCAGCAACGTCTCGACACCGGAAACAGCAGCCCCAGCTCACGTTCTCATTGTTAAAGAGCGTGCCTCTGAAGAGCTTGGAGGTCGGTGGCGGAATGGTCCGATCAGTGCGCGTTCGAGTGCTCCGCGTTTCTCCAGAAGAGCTTGGAGGTCGGTGGCGGAATGGTCCGATCAGTGCGCGTTCGAGTGCTCCGCGTTTCTCCAGTTCGAGTGCTCCGCGTTTCTCCAGTGTGCATCTTCAGTCCAAGGAGTGGACACTAGGACCGCGGATTATTTGCGAGGATCAGTTACCATTGTACTACCAGCTTCGTTCCGAGTATGCGCGGATGGCGATGCAGAAAAATCACAAAGGTGATGATGGCGGCATGATGGCGGACGAGTGGTCAGGAGGTGACAATCAAGTCGACGTGCCGCCTCCAATACCATTTATCAAGGTGGACGTGGAGTGCACACATCCCTGTGCTAACGAGAACCAAGGCGTGGGCTGCGGCATTTTGACTATCTGGAGGCCTTCAGAGGAGCTGCTGTCCGGTGGTCTGAAGGAAGGCGTCGAATACTTCGCCAGTAGCTTGACTGTTAACTGGAAGCTTGATGGCGGGCGTGGACAGGATGCGTCCTTGAGACTCAGGTCCACGAAGCACAGCGGGTTTGAGGAGATTCCAGAGGAAGATGCGATGACTGATGCAGGAGAGAACGGCAATACTCAGCTGGAACGGAGTCGCCGAGTGTGTGTTGACGTCCAGCAAGCCACGACAGATTACAGAGCCAACTTTTTTTGAGAATGGGTTGGATGGCCGCAGGAACGAGAATCGACCGACGATCGACGTCTGTGTTTGTGTTGTGCTAGTTACCGGTCGGGAGATGCAGGACGAGTCCAGTGTGGCAGCGAAGAGGCAGGCGGAAGTCTCGCTCCTCGACCCTGCTCTGAAGCCGAAGGAGTCTCGGTATGTTGAGCACGTCTTCGTGACGGATCAAAGTGGCCACCTTATGAGCATTCGCGTGTCCGGCATGGAGGTCACGATGCCGAAGAAGAAGCCGCTGAAGCGTGGATCGTCGTCCTCGTTCGTATTCCGCCGTGGCAACAAGAATATCTGGAAAGAGGGCGCGATTTTGTGCTTGAGTGGACTGGAGGTATCGCACTACGACGAGCAGCTGCGAGTTCTAGACTGCGTCTTGGTGGAGAGCACGCAGATTGTATCGTTCCCCACCAAGAAGTCCCCGTTCTGGGACAAGTTCCACGCTCTCCAGCGCGAGTTGGGCGTCTCTACGGCTCGCGGACCTCCGTCGCAAGCTCCTTCCAGTAACTTTGCGGCAGAGCTGACCCAGCTCAAGAAGTATGTGGAGCGAGACATCTTGCGGATGGACGTCGTGCCGTCCCAAGAGTTTACGAACGAACACCACGTCGAGGTGGTGGAGCAAGAGCGACTGACTCAAGACCTGCAGGCCCACGAAGAAGGAGGTGAAACCATTGCAAGTGACCAAGGAGACACCGAGTCTACCCCTCCGAATCGCCATCTACGCTGGGATGGGAGTGTGGTCAAGGTGCTGCCGCTGCTCGGGTCGAGCAAGGTTATGTTTCCTCGGGATGTGGTCGCGTTCGCGTGTCTGAACATGAAGACGGACGATAAGGCCTTCCGCACGGTGTACCTCACTCGCGAGTTGCTGATCGCCATGAAGTCCCTGCTCCTCGAGGCTTCTACTCAAGCCCCGGAGCAGCTCGACCAAGATAAAGAGAGCCCAGCTTCCGAGACCGACTTCGCCTTAGTCCAGAGCGTCACGCGCGTGTTGGCCGAGACCAAGCGACACACTGCAGACAGCGTCTTGCGCTTCGAGGTGCGTCAGTCCACGAACGAGCGCCTGATCAACAGCTGGAAGCCGTGGGAGCACCTCCATGCCGTACTGGATGGGGTGACGGTCTTCGCTACCTCAACGCCCAAGTGATGACTGCAAGTTTTTTTTTCCACTGCGAGCTCGATCGGACCTTGAAATAGCGCGTGGAGGTTCTGGAACAGGAGGAAAGCTTGGTCTTATCGGAGGCAGCAGAGCGACGAGAGCGCATCATTCCGAAACAAACCAAAAGAGAGAGAGAGAGAGAGAGAGAGAGAGAGAGGATGGTCGGTACCTCCATGTCCAAGAAGAAGAGCGAGGAGTAACTCAAGCAAGCGCGAGAGCGGCTTCAACCTGTCGGACGTGCTCCACGGTCCAGCAGCGCGGCGCTGCTGGTCCATAATTTTGGCGGTTGTGTCCTTGTTGTCGAAAGTCCATGCAGGAATCTTGTTGCTCCTGAGAACTCCGGGTAGCGGGCTCTACTCGATCTTTCCGAGCGCGATTCCCGAGTTGTCAATTCACTTGAGTTCACTATGGTCTCACTTAAGTACGAAATAAGCATCGGGTGCACACCCGGAGAAACAACTTGAGATTTGTATACATGGATTGAACCCATGTTGCTAAACCGGTCCGAATCCGCAAATTTGACCAGAATTGCCAATAAATTTTGATAAATTTCGTCCAATAGAAATTCACGTGTTCGTTCTCGAGAGAATTTCTCTCTCCATTCCAGAATCCGCCACCTCAAGGGAAGATGGTGCTGTTTACAATACAGTGCGCGATTGTTGGTCAGGCAGGGAGCTCGTTCGATGTGGAGATCGACGATGGAGTGAAGGTGAGCAGGTTGAAGAAGGCGATCGCGGAAGATCAGAAGTATGACTTCGCGGCAAGCAAGCTGGAGCTCTTCCTGGCGAAGACAAAGGGTGGCACGTGGCTGCGCGATGCCGACCCTAGCGTGCTCGAGTTGAAGAAAGGAAGGGTCCATCCTGACATCCAGGCGATGGTCGATGGAAAGACGATGGAGGAGGCGTGGTTAATTAAGGATGTGCTGGAAGAGAACTGCATGCCCACCCCCGAGTCGAGACAAGTTCACGTGCTGGTGAAGGTGCCCACACCTACGGTTGAGTGGGAAAGCGTCACAGAATCCTGTCCACCGCTGTCCTTTGGCGAGAACAAGGCCATTATTCGAATCCCAAGAGTGTATATTGAAGGGAGTGGCGTTGACATCGGCCACGGGGACCTGCTCTTATACCAGCGACTTGAAGTCCAGGCGGAATGGGAGGCCATTTGGGTCTCTGTTATCCACGTACCTGCCGTATTGTGGATCGTCGGACCGCCTGGAAGTGGGAAATCGTGCGCGGCATTTGCATTCGCTTGCTCTCTGTCTCGATCTGGCGAGGACGAAGGAAAAGTGGTGTGGATTCATTGCCGCAGATCGAGGTCCACCTTGCTGTGCGTCCAGTTTAGCGAGAAAAGCAAGAAGCAAACGTGTACTATTGATGCAGATGAAGTGGAAATCCTGCTTGCCTCGCTGGAGGGAACCGCGGCAGTATTTCTGGATGGCTACGTACAAGGCACAAGCGATTCCGTCCTCGAGTCGTGCAGAAAGTGGCAGGAAAGGAAACGGGAGCGTCACCGCCTCGTGGTTGTCAGCTCGATGGCAACACTTGGACCGAACTTCCGCTACGACACCTACGCCGTCGTACCGGTTCAAGTTTTGGACGGATGGAAGAGTATGGCGATTTCCCCCACCAAAGTCCAGGCCACTCAAGCTTCACTGGAAGAGGACGAAGTGCGAGTGGAGGAGTGTTTCCTATTGACATCATGGACGCTGGAAGAATATCAGGAGGCACTGGCGGACCCAATATTTTCGATCACGTGAGGGAAAAGTTCACCGATGCGGAAGGCGAGGTGACAGTTGCTGAGCGGAACCGATTGCTATCCAGCAAGTTCTATGTCGTTGGTGGGAGCGCGCGCTTGATGTTTGATTTCAAAGTTGAAAGTGCAAAAGTCAGTCTCAGATACGCGATTGAGACCGTGAATGACGTTGAAAGCCTCATAAATGGAACGACAGGCGCGCTGTCTCCTGTTATAACAAACCGACTGATCGCATGGTATCGTATCGGCACCGGCAGTGATCTTACCGGAACGTGTCGGAACTGGAATCAACCAGAAAAATCTCTGTTAAGCTCGTTTGTGGCGAGAGAGCTCGGGTGTTTTCTGGGTCCTGATAAGCTCCAATCTGTTGCGCGCTGCATTGTGAACAACCCCTCTCACGATGGACACATGTTGGAGCTGTGGTTTTTCGTGTCTCTTAGCGGCAACGGTCTTCAACGTTATATCATTCAAGATAAAGAGCTCTGTGAGCATGAAGTATGGGTATCGAATCATTCTGGCGGTGGTAAAGTCCCCCCTTTTGACCCCCATGGTGATATTCCCGTGACCCTGCCCAAGCAGTGGTTGGCCCCCTCAAAGTGGAATCAAGGTGGCTACGACGCCATTTACGTCGAATCTTCGCAGCTGGCAGAACACGACATTCTAGCCCAGCAAGCGGGGCGTACACATAAATGCTGGTTCGTTTTGTTCAAGTGACCCGCGCGAAGGGCCATTCGTTCAAAGTTGAATACTTTCGAGACCTGTTATCCCGTTTAATTGTGACCCAGAATCGCCAGGGGCAGTCAGTATGGATATACCATGTGGAGATATGCTTCATGGTTCCTATTGGGAGAATGAACGAGTTCCGGGCTCCCACGAGCGTGAACGACTTTCGCAAAAATGGTTTGGAACCTGCGTTGCTGACGACGTATCGTGAAGCGGAAGCGCCGCGTGAAGCGGAAGCGCCGCGTGAAGCGGAAGCGCCATGCCAATCGACCGCAGCAAAACGGCGAGCGAGAAGAAATCGTACAAGGTCCGCGTCAGCAACAAAACCGCCAGCGAGGAAGAGCCCTAGACTGGCCGCGTCAGCAGCGCAAGCGTCCGAGGCCCCAACACAAGAATCGACACCACCTCATGCGCCAACTACTATTTCGGTGAAAACGCTCGTTCTGAAGTACAAAATGTACGTTCCTGAGGAAAAGGTACTTCCCGAGTCACGCAAAAGAGGTATACCCTCTAGCTAGAGGTTTCGAAATTTAGCTCGGCGCGCGTGCAAGCTAAAGAAGGGATTGCATGGTCTCTCAAAGTTGACAATACAGCGTTCAATTAAATGTCTTCTCTCGCGCTGTCGCGTTAAAATATTATTGCCCCGATTACATGCTACGAGGGTCGCTACTATATTTTTGATGGTGATTTACTGGCGGAGCTGTAGCCCTTGGCGGCCTGCACGATCTCGCGCGCGATCTTCTTCTCTTCCTTGAGCTGCTGCAGCTTATCTTTCTGGCGCGCATTGTTGAGCACGTCGTGCCGCTTCATCTGCACGCGGCGGTGGAAGTTTGCGGCCTCTGGTACTCCGTCAGAGAAATCGACTTCGGGCACGTTATTTGCTCCGGAGACGGCGTCTCAATCGCTGACACTTCAGCTCTGCCGAATAAATCTTCGTCGGTTCGGGTGGCAGTACCAGTGCCCTCAATTTTATCAGTTGTCCAAGTCTCGATATGTTTTTCTGTCTCGCGTCACTTAGATTCGGCTTCGTCAATCACGGCCCACCCTCCTCGTGCAAATATTTGCTCGCGATACTCGGACTGGTCAGTGCGTTAATACATGGCGTCGCTTAGTGACACCAGCGCGCCCAGAGCACTCGGCGTTGTCGAGCAGCGTCAGTAGCGTTGGGTCTTTGCTGTTCATGGCCATTTCCGCTTAGATCGGTCGATGGATTCACTATTGACCATTCTGAAGATATACCAAGATCATACATTTATCATTTTGCTAGTGTCAGATGAGTGGAGATCAAGTCCTCTCCAACATATACATGTACCTTGTAGATGTTGGTTACATGACGTAATAAGTGCTATGATACTGGAAGTTAAATGGCTCCGGAGACAGCACCAGTGAGAGGTGAGCAGCTCACCTCTCACCGTGAGCTGGTCCCTTGCGCAGACTTGAGCCAGCAGGTTCCTCCGCTGTGCGAGGTCCACACATCACGGCAAATATCGCAGCAACCAGCACCATTCACTGGGAGCACTGGGGGTGCTGGAGAGATCGTTGCCTTTGTAGTCGACGTCGTTCACGTTAGTGCACGTGGCCGTAAGGTGCCGTCAAGGAGATAATTGTCCTTCATAGCGTTCTTGACGTTGTACGGCACCGCTGGGTACAACCGCAAAGCCTCGTACACGACGACGTCGGGATATTTCATGCTGTTCACTTCGTCAAACGCGAACGCTGCCGCCTTCGATCCGCTGCTTGTCTTAGCCGACTCCAGCTCCTCCACAATTCGTTGTTGGACTTGCGGGTGCTTCGCGATCGCGTAGAAGCTGTAAGTGATGCACTCCGCTATCGTGTCTCGGCCACCAAAGACGAACGTCAAGATGATGGAGCGCAGCGTGTTGGGCCCCAGCAACGACGTGGCGTCCAAATTCGTGCCTTCAGACGCAAGCTCTCGAGCCTTGCGGATGAACAACGACAGCAGATCCGACCGCGCGCTGATTTTCTTTTCAGGTTCTTTCAGTCGTCGAAGCAAAATGGTGTCAGCGACCGATCGAATCCCACGCGTGCATCGCCGCAGTTCTCGCTCACTGGGCATAATCCACGACAGCAACTTGTAGTACTGCTTGACAAAGAGCCTCTGCGCGCAGTGCTCGTTGACAAAGTTAATTTGCGCTGCGAACTCGTCAGCTCCCTCAATCTCGCTCAGAGGCAGACCAAATGCGACGTCGAAGATGGAGTTGAACGTGTACCTCGCGCCGACCGCCTGCATATCCCAGCAGAAGCTATCGCTGCTGCTTTGACCCTCTTTTGCATTGATCGCTTCGGCTTGTGCACTCACGAGCGTCTCCTCCGCGTGTCTGGCGAAGATTTTCTCCGTGTAGATGCGGAAGTTGGCGGTCGTGAACACTTTAATTGCCACTTTACGTTGCTGACGCCAACCAGCGCCGCCGTCCGGTGCCTCGGCGTTGTGGTTCAAGATGAATAGCGAGTTGTCGAAGGCCTCTTGAAAGGCATCCAGAAACCCCTGCGGCTTCACGTAGTTGTTGAAGTTCGTGGACAAGATGTGCTGTACATCCTTCGGGTCTGCGATCTACATCCAAAACAACATACTGATGAATGAGCATAACCCTGCACCATTTACCTTACCACCAACTATTACAACTTTCTTACGTAGATGGCCCCATCAAAGAATAGATGCCACGGCATCTTCATGCGTCCGCCGTACTGCTTCAGCAGATCCTCCTGGTGGAGGAGGGGGAAGATAAATGACACGTTAGCCTTTGGTGTTGGGTCAAGTGAAGGCGAACGCTCAATACTGACCAAAAACTCGTAGATGCGGTCGTGGTTCTTGATGAACGCTGGCATATTGCCCAGTAACCAAACCCCGGGAGGCCCGCTCAGAGGAGCCAGCCCACGAGCGATACGCACTTTGCGGTGAAACATCGCGCCGATCTTGGCCAGCAGACTCGCGACGGCGGCAGTGAGCAGAATCTTCACCACGACACTAGCTGGCGGAGGCTCGAACGAGCTCCATGAGCCCACACGAAGGGACGGTAACTGCATGTTGGCGGTGGGGGCTTGAAGGTTTCAGGAGAAGATCGGAAGTGAGGTGGAGGGTTGGTGTTCTCGGAACTGTGGCTACACTGTCCCGTATCTGGGTTTGTGAAACAACTTGACCGTGAGAGGTGCTGCATCTTGTGGCCTTCCTTGGTACCTTTTTAAGCAGGCCCTCACCCCCACGAAGTTGACATGAAGTACGTTTGAACACGAATCGAAGAGTGAGAAACCGAACGCTAATACTCCGTCTGGAGCGACTTGGCGTGTGCTGGCCCAATAAATGAACTGATCGGTGGAAATGACGCACTGTGCAATGCTGTTGCCGTATTTATTGTTGGTCCTGTTGCTACTAACTTACCTTAGCAAGCGACACTTTTCAAACAAGGTAGAGAAGGAAACACAAGCAATTTGAGCACTTCACCGAAGCGTCTTCACTACATGTACTTCTCTGCCCTTTGGTGTACCTATCCGATTCGACAGCATTGTACCATTCCCTGATCAAAGCAGAAAAATTACCGCGTTGCTGACGCTGCTCGACAGCCCCGAGTACTCCGCGTAATTGACCGCGCTACTCTCCCTGAAGGAGCGGCACGTTGTGCCGCTGCGCCGCCCAGTCCGAGTTTCGCGAGCAACTGTGGTGTGGGTCCTACCTCCGTCAGCTCGTAGCATTGCTGATTTGAGCACTGCCACGCGGACGTTTGTCAAGGACGTCATCGTGCACGATACCCAGAGCCATCACCAACGTGACTGTCAGAAGTCGGTACGACTTGTGCTTCATTGAACACGAATTAGATGAAGCCGAGAAACCTGTGGGGCCGTGGCCGACATCGATGACGAAGCTGAATCCGAGTGGCGCGAGGCTAAGAAACGTTTCGAAACTGGAGGAGCTGACGCAGTTGGAGACGCTAGTTACAATTTGCCGAGATTTATTCGCCAGCTCAGAAGCCACAAGAATCGTCAGCAAACTGTTTTCCAGCACTGGAGAAAATGACGCGTCTGAAGACTATTTCCATGACAATCTCCAGCTCGAAAGGATACACGATGGATTTTGTCCGCAAAACCCGACCTTGGCGAGTTCATTGTTCGCATTGACCAAGATACCGATGGCAAGTCCGTGCTTGATCTTGGACCAGTGGTGGATGCTCACCTTAAGATCTTGCATACGCGGCAAACAGGCACGGACTCACGGTTCTGAGTTGACCAAGCCACTAGCGGCTTACAGTTGCGACTTTGAAAGTTGTGCGCATGACATGCGTGGAGCTGGAAATGGCATCTCACGCCACCTTCGCCATGCTGCGCTCGTTGTTGGAGACATTGGAGGAACTAACGATCTCTGGATGTGGGAACATGAAGTGGTCTAGCATTATGACTCCAGGTAACGGAGCAATTTACGGGAACATGAAGCGCCTGGACCTTCGAGACGTAGAAATCGACGACATCGAGTTTTTGCGGACTATGCCGAACCTCGAAGAGCTGCGAATCGACCAATTCCCTGCTACGATGGATTGGAGTTCCTACGAGACTCTCAGTCCCATGGAGCACCTTGGAATCCTGTCCGTCGACCGCATCGAGGAGCAGGAGAGCTTCAGTAACACAGTTACAAGTAGATTAATCATAAAACAGGAACGACTTGCTTGGTGTGGGTCAAATTGAGATATATTTATTCTTTCAAGTGTTGTTGTAGGGGAAAGCTCCGCAAGCAGTAAAACCCCCGTGGACTCTTCCTGACTATATTGGCCTCAGCCAATCACAACAACCGCACGCCTGCAGGAGTCATTCTCAGAAACCCTCGGGTCTCTTCGAGTAGCCATGGTCCTCAACCACCACTTCATTACTCAGTCACAGCCAACACACAGTTGCTGCAGACTAAGTTATCCTCGAAATCACACTCGATTTCTCGTACTCCCACTTAACTTAGGATGCACAACGCGTACTTGGTCAAACCGCATTTGCCAAAGTACTCGCCACCCCAAGCGAAAAACGCACGCTCCAATAAAAATATATAAAAAAAAAACTTACCACCGTAGCCTCAGCTAGGATTTCATCAAACACACCAAACATACCAGCACGCAGCCGATATCACCATCAAACCGCTGGTCGCTAGCACGCAGCCAACCCAACAGCGTCCATTCAACACCATCAGCCCGCAGCTGACATCCTTCGTTTTCCGACAACTCGCGAAGCAACACCATTCACTTGGACACCCTGATCGCAGCCGCAGCTACCCGCAATTCAAGGTATTACACCCGCAAACACGACACATCGACTGTATTCATTCGGAGGTAAGACGTCCAAGTTGTCCGACGCATCAGCCAACCAAACTTGTGCCAACCGCTCACAACTATGAACAATAGCCTCGGCCATCGTACACGACCGCAGCCGTCTAGATGTTCTTTGCACCTAGTCGCTCATCAATTCACACTCGGTGAATCGAGTACAGAATGAGACTGTCTCCCACTCCATCCAATCCGTTCTCAGAAACCCAAAGTTTATCGCCAACTCGGAAGACATTGACGTTGTCTGCCTCTGCAGCACACCAAACTTCGCTCTGGGATATCTGACCGGAGTCCTCGCTCTCGGCAGCATCATCAAGTAAAGAGTAGACACCCTCAGGTACTACCTTGATCTAGAACACATCTAGATTACCACACAACAAAGAAGCTTTCTCGTACACGCATCTTCGTCATCCTCCACGGGTTACTCGCCCACCAGGGTAGACTGCGATAACATCGTACATCGCCTGATGTTTACTTCATTCGCTCGGCAGCACTCACACTAGACATACACCTCCTCCTGCCGCACTCTCGATGAGCTAAACAACGGTCTGCCTTCCATTCGACTCAGCTCGTGAAATTTTCTGACTGGGATCCATCGCATTAATCGCACTACGAACTCGCATGTTCTCGCTAGCACATTTCAGCACATTACTCCCACTAAATACTCCATTGACACTCTCAGTGCAACTTAATGAGTAAATGGAAAGCCGTCGAAGCACGCTACTCATTTCTCCAATTTGTATCGAAACCACCCGCTTCACCCCACTTTCCCGATGAATCCGCAATTCAATTGGGTCCAGGCTTTTCGTTTCAGCTCAACAATGCTGCTCCATTAGTGTCACTACTCATAGCGAACATCTCTGTCTTCAATTCTCCCACAGAACCGGCGAATGCCAATTCAGCTGCACACCGGAACTGTAGCCAACAATATCATGCGCTCTCGCGCTCGCAGCTTCCTCCTCACAATTATCCGTTGATTCACAAAATACGCTCCAGGCAGGGCTTTGGGCAACTCCGCTCTTCCAATGCATCTCTGTGTCTGTACGCAACAAACACGGTAATTCCTCATGAACATCGCTGACTTCCACATCACCATTACTCCCACTGAATCAGCGATCTGTTCATCTACCCAAGTCAGTCAGGAGTACATCTATGGGCGCACCACAGACTCTGCATGTTTGCTCTCCAATATCAAGCCGATTCAATTTGCCAACAAGCACTGCCTTAATTTCTGGCGCTTGCTTACACAAAGCAAGGCGCCAATACGCATCTCGATGCATGACCGCCTGCTGCAGCGCCAAATTATACCATAACTTCTGATCAGGTAATACCACCAACTGCAAGTCGGTATCATTTGCGAGAAACTCACTCCCACTACTTCCAACGACCCACCGTCAGGTGCTGAAGCATCCTCAGACACAACGATTCTCACCACGTCGGACCTTCAGCAGAGCGGATACAATAGCAAACCATGCTGCTGTCGCAACCAGCTACGCGAACCCGCGCTTCCACTATCACTGTCACTGCTGCGCAAGTTTCGTCATTTACGTTTCATTCTTTTCGGATATCATACCGTGAATAAGATGATACTTGTAAAGCCTCAAACGCTGTCCTCAACTCATTTACGCAAATAAGCTTGCCAACTTCCCTTCGATCCACTCGGGATAAATTCACAAAACCAATATCAAAACCATGCGCCTCAGTCTAAATCATCTTGTCGACATCGACGTTGGAGCGTCGGGAGCCTCGGCTCTCAAGACACAATCAGCAGTCTCACTGTAAGATACAACTCGAACCACCATCGATCCAAATCAACTGCATCCCTTGTCAGTGCCTTAGTAGCCGCAACCACCTTCTACAGAACAGTATTCATTCACACTCGTCTTACTGGGCCTTCATCACCTTGCCATCGTTCAAACGCTGCATCTGCCACTTTCCATCAATTCCGAACTCTTACAGGAGCAACATACGGACGCGCCTTGCGTACTCAACAACAAGCACTCCGCTCCCCCCGACACGGGTTCATCCACTCGCGCGCAGCGATAACTTTTCCTCGGTGCTGTAGTCTGCCGTACACCGGTCGCTCGAGCACCAATAGTCAATATTCACTTTCCTTCTGCTGGCAGCAGCAGCACCTCGAACCCACGCAGGATCCTCATTAATAGCCGACGATACTCTCACAGGAACAACATAAAGATCTAACGCACAGATCTAACGCGAACTCGTCCACATGATCCAGCTTTACAGACACAAGACCATTGAATCGCACTCGGCGATCATATCCCACCATGCAAACGTGTTACGTCCGACGTATACACCCGTGGGAAACCACATTCGCGCCACGGAGCTTCCTACCAACACTTTTCCACCGCTCACGGTACCAGTAACTCAAATGCTCGCGAAATTCAATCATCACTTGAAACTGCATACCCACAAGCGCTCACGCTTGGGCTCATAACCTACGAGACTCTCAGTCCCATGGAGCACCTTGGAATCCTGTCCGTCGACCGCATCGAGGAGCAGGAGAGCTTCAGTAACACAGTTACAAGTAGATTAATCATAAAACAGGAACGACTTGCTTGGTGTGGGTCAAATTGAGATATATTTATTCTTTCAAGTGTTGTTGTAGGGGAAAGCTCCGCAAGCAGTAAAACCCCCGTGGACTCTTCCTGACTACATTGGCCTCAGCCAATCACAACAACCGCACGCATGCAGGAGTCATTCTCAGAAACCTCGGGTCTCTTCGAGTAGCCATGGTCCTCAACCACCACTTCATTACTCAGTCACAGCCAACACACAGTTGCTGCAGACTAAGTTATCCTCGAAATCACACTCGATTTCTCGTAGTTCCTTAGAAACGCTCTCACGGCTGAAGGTGCTGGATCAGGACAAATATATTACTTCGATCTGGAATGCGCTTCACAGTGGAGAGTATTGGCGAAGCTTCCAAGCCTGACAACGCTAAATCACCCACCTTCTATTGTTTGCGCTTCCCCGCTTCAGCACCTGAAAACCCTGGAGGTCTTCAGTCGATCCGGAAATCTATGGACCTAGCGCTCTGGACAAACCGTCAAATGGACCGCCTGGTGCTCTTCAGACCTCCTCCGTACCCGTTCCCGAGGACCTTGCTGCACCATGAGCTTTGGCTTGGCGACGAAGACGTGGAGTACGCTTACATCGCGGCAATGACCCAACTCCGGACGTTGTGCATCTACGATTCGAGCAACATATGCCTCACCACACCGGAAGACTACAGTATACTCGGAGCGCTCACGCAGCTGGAAGTTCTGGAGCTGGCAGAACCACCGATCGGAGATCTCGATGTACTGCGATCGGCTCCTCACCCCCGACGCCTCGTTCTGAAGAAGACGCTGGTCACCGACGTCTCCCCGCTGCTGTCGCTCACAGAGCTGGAGTGCGTCGATTTGTGCAACACTAGAGCAACCAACGCGGACTTGCTCAAGTCACTGCCCCGTATCAAGGTGCTTCGCCTATAAGAGACCCACTCACTTCAACTTGAAGTCGGGTTTTAGCCAAGTCGACCCAAATCGCATTTAAGCGAGAACAATGATGCAATCATTGACAAACAATTACATACTTTAACCCTGTCAACCATCCTCCGCTACGTGTGACACGCCACATTTCGGGTTGCAGCGTCGTCACTTTATCAGAAGCTCGGCGTAAGCACAAGCAAGAAGCGCGTCATTCCCCACCTCGCCGTGCACGCCCCAGAGCCTCTCCATCCCTCCCTCAGCGCCTGTCATCTTCCCCCTCGTCTCCTGTCTTCAACCACGTGCTTATCCCCCTCCAACTCCCCGTACAAGCGCCGATAATGTCCTCCAACCCGAGCGCCCGCCTGAACGGCATCTTCCAGGACGCCTCGGCCTCTGGCGGCGGCAACGACGCGCTGCGCTACACGGCGCCCCGGGAGCCCTCGCACAAGCAGCAGCAACAGCAGCAGCA
>JAIKVE010001068.1:0-13925 GCA_024679115.1 Phytophthora pistaciae
ACCTGATCCTCTCTCGCTAGAACACCCACCAGTATCACGCCCTTATTAGACGTGAAAACATCGGCAAATACGGGTAGATGCCGCGATTGAACAATACTGCTTCCTGTTCTCATCCGCAGCTCCTCTCTGGGGATCCGCAGAATCCACACACACCCAAAAGCCTCCAGTCTCATGTGACCTGGGGAGCCCAAATACGTGGCAAACCAATACACAGGGCCTCCTGCGGTAAGCTGCCTTTCCACGTGGTGTTGGAAGTCGTCCCACCACGCTTCCGGGTGAACATGAAAAATGTCGTCGACCCACCACGTGCCTATATCAGAGGCTGGGGTCAGTCCTTGCAACCCTTGAAGATTAGCATTGTCGATGTTGTGCTCAAACGTTGCTCCAGCCCACCCGGGGGTTGATAGCTATCGATTGATACCAAAATCAAGCTCGGAAGCTGCCGTTCAAAGAACCCAATTTTCGGATTGCACGGAAAAGTGCCGTTTTAGGGTTCCTCCACCGAGGCGACGCATTCTTTGGGGGCCGTTTGAAGATTACAATTAAATTGGGGCTGGATCCGCTGTTCGAAGCAGCATTATGAGGATTGGTGCGAGTAGGTAGTGCAAGGAATCTGGTTATTGCGGAGAAGCACTGAGATGATATAAATGTATATCCCAAAAACTCACAAGAAAATTGAGCGAGTGTTTATGAAAAATACGCGCCATTTTTCGCTGAATGCTGCTTCTGTTTAAATTAGCTACAGCATCTGCCTAGTGATGTGTTGTGAAAAATGTGTTTTGCAGCTTCCGGCAGGAACTGCGATACTATGGCGGTGACTCGATTCGGAGCAAAAGAAAAACTAATAACAAGGGGTTTAGACTAAAATCCTCCTAGCCCAGCGCTAGCGGGGCCCTAGTTCGACATAGCGGTCTTGTCCATCACAACAGGGGCTGAATGGGTCAACTCAAATTTAACAGTTCAAATCATTTGTTAAAATGGAAATCAACGGGGTTTATTAGTTAAATATGATAAACTCCGTTGATTTCGACGTGAAGTACCAGCACCACAACAAGTTCAAATTTAAAAAGCAATAGCGATGGATGTAATGAATCTCGGTTTTGGTTTCAACATCTCACAGCATCCCAACATATGTGCAGGTAATCTCACGACTGCAGAAGAAAGAGGGGGGCAATGGTCGAGTTTTCCCATCGCAATACGCTGCAAACCATCTCGAACAGCCAGTAACTAGTTCTGAGCGGGTCTTGGTCGTCGAAACAACCACCGTATACGACCTCGCAACCTGCGTGATTATCGTATCCGTCATACAAATGCTTGAAATGCATCCTAGATATCACATCAACAGAAGAGAAAAAAGTAAGAGGCGGCAAATATGGTGGGGGAAAGCGTAAACACAAAGTTTACCAATGATATGCGTCGAACAAGAGTTCATGAGGTTCCAGCGCACTTTCAATCTCTGGCGAAGAGACTGTGCGCAGACAAATGGCGTATCCTGTCGGTGTCTTCAGTCGAAACATGACCTGGACCGACGTTAGCGTCACTGGGAACCTTGGGCCTCGGTAGTCCCGGCGAACAACGAAGAGGTCGTCGTTCAGCACCTGCAGAACTTCGAACCGAGTGCGAGCAGAGCTGTCGAAGATCATCTTCTCTAGCTGATACCCGTCGAGGTACGCGTCCCACGTCTTCGTGAACAAACGCTCCGCCTTCTCCAAAGGAAATTGCTTAGTAAAACTGAATAGCAGCGAGCGAGTGTTTCCGTTGTACTTGCGCTTGTCACACCAGCCCATAAAGTTCGACTTCGTTGACTCAAAGACGTCACACTGCATGAACTCTTGAACCTCCTCAAAGGTCTTCCGCGCAAACTCAAGTCCGTCCGCAATCGAGATGTGGTGGAACTTAACCGAAAACGACGAGCTCGGAGGAACGCCACTATCCCAGAGTGCAAACGCGTCTTCCGCTCGCCTCTCCTTCAACAAAAATCGCACAACTCGGTTGTAGCACTCGTGTTCTCGCAATAGCGTCTGAAGGGTGACTCGATCGGCCTTTAGTGCGTGTGCTACGATGGTGAGCTCCGAGTACTTTCGGTGCAACTCGCCCGTGAAAGGGGCATCAACCGAGTTGTCGAAGCCTTTTTGCGACCCACTAAACCCAACGAATTCGTAGCCTCGACTCTTCCTGCCAAGCCAGCGTACACCTTCTCCAATTGCTTTACTTCCTCTCGCATGTGGTTCATCAGATTTTTCCTCCTCTGTCGTGACTTCTTCTCAATCGCTGACCGCCTAGCACGCTTCGCTTCAGCTGTATCAGTCGCGGGCTCATTCTTGCACGGGTTCATCATTTCACTATGGCTGGTTGAAGACGGCGGGGAGGCCACACGGAGGCCTGTCGACTCGATATCGGGGCTTCCCGGCCAGCTTTGCTCTTCCTCTTCCAGCTTGATCGTGACTGGTAAATCATCAAGCTCCGAAATGTCGGCGAATACCCCCGAGGAAATGCTCTTTATGGGCTCTGACGGGTCCAGGGGCTCAAGCTTTGCGCTCGCTAGTGTCGGCATGGCGTTGAAGCGGCGAAAAGTAATTTGTGGAGCTTGTCGACTTGTGTACAGTTGCTGCCCCAGATCTTATCTTTTGAAATGCTAAACGAAGGGCTGGGCGGGTGGGGCTAACCGATTACTTCTAGCTCTTATGAGCAAGTTGAACCACCGTGTCGTAAGCGATAGAGGCAAGAACTAGCGGTGGACCTCGGAGGAGTACTAAAAGTAAGTAATTAGATCTTTGATCGTCGAGCTTTTTTACAAAGATTTCAGTGGTAGGCTACAAAATCTGTTCACGTCTGCAGAAGAACTAGAGGTGCGATGGTGGAGCTTTCCCAGCGCAACACGCTACAAACCATCTCGAACAGCCAGTAGTTGGATCTGAGCCGGTCGCGGTTGTCGATCGACCCGCCATGCTCCACCTCGCAACCTGCAGGGTTATCGTACTCATCATACAGCCGGTTGAAGTGCGTCCTGTCAAGACGAAGAAGTGAAAGGCGTTAGCGCAAGACTGTAGTCAGTTTCCCGTTTCAGAGAACCAAAGCGTACCAGTGGAATGCGTTGAACCAAGCTTCGTGGGGTCCCAGAGCATTTTGAATCTCGGGTGAAGACACCGTACGTAGGCAGAAGGTGTATCCTGTGGGTGTCTGCAGTCGAAACATCATTTGAATCGAGACAAGCGTAGCTGGAAACCTTGGCGTTCGGTGGTCTCGACGAATAACCAGGAGATCTTTGTTCAGCACCTGCAGCACTTGGAGTCGAGTCCGCGTGGAGCTGTCAAAGACCATCTTCTCCTGCTGAGATCCGTTTAAGAACATGTTCCACGTCTTGGTGAACAATTCCTCCACGTTCTCCAACGGGAACTGCTTGGTGAACCCAAATAACAGCGATTGGGTGCTCGGATTGTACTTGCGCTTGTCCATCCACCCCATGAAGCTCGACATTGTCGTGTCAAAGATCGCACTTTCGGTGAAGTTCCGAATCTCCTCGTAAGTTTTCCGCGCGAATTCGTAGCACTCGGACGTCGAGAGGCGGCGAAATTTGGCGGCAAAGGACAAACTCCAGGGAATTCCACTGTCCCAAACCGCGAACATGTTCTCGGTTGACATGCTCTTTGTATACCTCTGGTAGAACTCGTGCTCTTGCAGCAGCCGTCGAATCGCCGCCTGATCCTTCTCCAGCTCTTGCGCCACAAGCGTCAACTCCGAGTATTTCCGCTGCAACTCGTCCATTGAAGCAGCGCCACTGAAGGTACTGAGACCGTGATGAGACTGCACTAAGCCACCAAAATTCCCGGTATCTTTTCTCCTAGCCATGGCAGCGTACACGTTCTCCAACTGCTTCACTTCGTCTCGCATGCGGTTGATAATGTCGAGTCTTCTCAGTCGCGACTTCTACTCTATCTCTGATCGTCTGGCACCCTAAACCCTAGACATCTTGGCAGCTTTGCTCCGTCTTCTCCTTCGTGTCGACCAAGTCTTCCAGCTCCGACACGTCGGCGAAAGCTTCCGAGAACGCAAGCTCTATGGAGGGGGGCGCCGGCGGCTCGGGTGGGTCCAGGGGCTCGCAACTTGAGCTTGATATCGCCGGCATGCCTCGCTGCCTCTCTGGATCGTGGCGAGTCCAACCGATGCCGTACTAATTTAAAACTTCATCGAGCTCGCAGCCCCAGATCTTATGACTACAGAGGTCTTGGAGGACGACGGCCCACGTAAGCGGTGGTGCGTTTCTTCCCGAGCTTATGCGGGTACTGAAACATTAAACGTTTGCCGACCCGCCTCCATTATTCCTAAAAACCAATGGACATAGCGATACGTATGGGGCTGTTGTTGTTATTTGTTTCCGTTTCTTAGCTGCCGAACAGTTGTCACTCTGGACGCAGCTCAAACCTGTGCTGGACTCTAACAGAGGGAACTAAATAGAGTCTCTTCCTCCTGTCTCCCTACGCCATGTTGGGCTCAAGTTACGAGCCCCTGGACCCGTCGGGGCCGCCCTTGTCTCCATCCATGGAGCGCGCGTTCTCCGAGGCGTTCGCCGATGAAGTGGAGCTCGACGATCTTTCCGTCGCGATCTTGGAGGAGACCAAGACGGAGCAGAGCTGGCCTGAGAGCGAGGAAGTCGAATCCACCACCAGCCTCCGCTTGGCCTCGCCGCCCTCTTCAACGTCAAATGAACCAGTCGAAATGAATCCAAGATTCAGGACGGACGTTGTCCCAACTGTCAAGAACTCTGCAGAGGCGAAGCGAGCCAGACGATCGGAGATTGAGAAGAAGTCGCGACTGAGACGACTGGATGTTATCAATCGCATGCGAGACGAAGTGAAGCAGTTGGAGAACGTGTACGCTGCCATGGCCAGGAGAAAGAGCGCTGGGGATTCTTTTAGGTTAGCGCAGTCGCACCACGGTCTCATAAATTTTAGAGGAGCTACTTCGATGGACGAGTTGCAGCGGAAGTACTCGGAGTTGACGCTTGTGGCTCAAGAACTGGAGAAGGACCAGGCGGCGATTCGACGGCTGCTACACGAGCACGAGTTCTACCAGAGGTATACAAAGAGCATGTCAACGGAGGACGCGTTCGCGCTTTGGGACAGTGGAATTCCTTCGAGTGTGTCCTTTGCAGCCAAGTTCCGCCACCTCTCGACGTCCGAGTGTTATGAGTTCGCGCGGAAAACGTACGAGGAGATTCGGAACTTCACCGAGTGCGAGATCGTGGAGTCCACTAGGTCGAGCTTTATGGGCTGGACGGACCAGCACAAGCACTACCGCAACACGGAGATGCTGCTGTTTGCGTTCACCAAGCAGTTCCCGCTTGAGAACGTGGAGGAATTGTTCAACAAGACGTGGAACATGTTCTTAAATGGGTCTCAGCTCGAGAAGATGGTCTTTGACAGTTCTACGCGGACGCGACTGCAAGTGTTGCAGGTGCTGAACGATGATATGTTCATTGTCCGTCGAGACTACCGACCGTCGAGGCTTCAGCTTACGCTGACCTCGATTCAAATGATGTTTCGACTGCAGACACCGACAGGATACACCTTCTGTCAACGTACCATTTCCTCACCGGAGATCAAAAATATGCTGGAGCCTCATGAACACTTGGTCGACACGTTTCATTGGTACGTTTACTGGTGTGAATTTTCTATCTATTGTTCCATTCACTGACTTATTGCCTTGGCTGTGGCTACAGGGTGCATTTTAACCGGCTGTACGACCAATACGATACCCCGGCAGGTTGCGAGGTGGTGCATGGCGGGTCAATTAGCGATCATGAACGGCTCAGGTCCAATTACTGGCTGTTCGAGATGGTTTGTAGCGTCTTGCGGTGGGAAAGCTCTATGATATCGCCGCTGGTTCTGCTGCAGACGTAAGAGAAGTGGGAGATTCGCTGGTGTTAGTCTGACTGTATAGCTTGTTGCAGTTTTGTGCTCTGCATAACGTAGTTAAAGCAACTCGGACTTTCTTTTGCTTTCCAAGTTTTCGTGGTGCTTCACCAATGCTCTGAAAGTACAAGTGAAAACCACGCGATCTCGAGCGTATAGCGGCTAACTCGACTACTACTAAGTAAATATCTTTGCCGAAGGGAACATGTGCTGGAGCATGTATCGCGCAGAACCGGATAGTTGTTGTCTTCTAGAGCGAAAGTTTATTAATGAGAGAAACTTAGGACCTCGGAAGCATGCATCTACGCAGTACCAGCTCTCCCCTGGTGCACGAAGCCACAGCCATTCGCCTCTGTGCGCCCCGTAATCGTGTTGCCTGCATCATCAGCTCCGTAGTCTAGCATCTTCATAATCGTGCCCCATAAGCAACATATAGCTCCACAATCAGAGCCGGTCGAGCTGATAACACCTGCAACCCACTGCAACAGCATGCTCCCATCACAACGTGTACCAACATTCTAAGAAGTGCAGCTTTCATACATTCTTGTGAGCGCGCGCAAGTCATCTGTACGCTTGCGGTTGCAGACGAAAAGACCGGTGGCTCAGCAGATACTCGTTGGCAGATATATTACTTCCCTGTTATCCTTGGTGAGTGGTGCTGCTGTCCGAATCACTGAGCTCTGGAATGAGTACTTCCTCCATGGATCGATGACGGTGATTGCGAGGACGGGGTTAACGATTGCGGTGGTGTTTAGAGTCGAGCCTAGCGTACTAAACGATGGCGACCGGGCAGCCCTTCGAGTCATGCCTAGCGTACTAATCGGTGATGATCTACTGTACATCCACGCTCGCGTAGAGAAATTCTCAACGCCATCGGTCGAAGAGGTCGCTCATTTTCGAATTCACTTCAAACTCGACAAGCCTCCACCTCCCTCAACGCCCCACTCTAAACCATGGCAACTTCCAAGAAGACGGTCCTCATCACCGGCAGCACGCGCGGCATCGGTCTCGCCTTCGCCGAGTTCTACGTCAACGCCGGCTGGAACGTCATCGGCACGGCTCGGGCGAACAGCAATACCGACAAGGTAAGCGCGATAAACTGCAGCAACAATCTCTCTCCCTCTCCCTCTCTAACCCTTCGTTCTCCAACATCTTCACAGCTCGCTGCCCTCTCGCCCTACAAGATCGTCACTTTGGACGCCGGCGACGAGGCGACTGTGCTCGAGGCGGCTCGCCAGCTGGAAGGAGTCCCCATCGACCTGCTCATCAACAACGCTGGCGTTGGTCTCTACTCGTCGTTCGAGACGGTCGCCAAGGGCGCCATCATGAAATTCATCGAGGTGAACGCTGTCGGTCCGTTCCTCGTCACTCGCGCGTTCGTCCCGAACCTGAAGCTTGCAGCCAAAGCCGAGAGCCCCGTCACCGTCCTGCAGATCTCGTCGATCCTGGGCAGCATCGCCAGCAACAAGGACGAGTACGCCCAGTTGTTCCGCGGTCAGTATGGCTACACCACGTCCAAGGCCGCACTTAACATGATCACCCGCTCGCTTGCCATGGACCTGCGCGAGAGCAACGTCACGGTCGTGACCATCAACCCCGGATACGTAGCCACGGACATGAGCAACCACCAAGGAGTCATCCAACCCGCCGACTCGGTCAAAGCCATGGCCGACATGGTGGCCAAGCTCTCGCTGGAGGACACGGGCAAGTTCTTGAACGCCGACCCTGCGATCCCTTCGACGGAGCTCCCGTGCTGAGCAATCGACACCAACCGTCCAGGTGCGCGAAAGGAGGATCCGCCTTGTTGATAACTTCTGCACTTGCAGCTAGATAAAGAAAAAGGAACAATGTTGGTCCGATGTATGACACTCCCCCACCAGCTTCTTAAGCGTACGTACCTCAAAGAGAACGAAAACTTGTCCAAGAAAGGTCGAGGCTCACCATTGCATACAAATCTAACAGTCTAGCTATCCCAGCGCGTAAACATTCTCTAATCGCTCTCGTCTGCGTCCTTGCTCTTCTTGTGTTTCTTCTTCTTCTTTTTCTCGTCTGCCTCGCTTTCTTCTTCTTCTTCTGCCTCCTCAATCTTCCTCTTCTTCTCCTTCTTATGCTTCTTCTCCACGCTGTCAGTCTTAGCTTCAGAGGGGGCTCCGTCGTGCTGGAACGGGCAGTTGTCGCCACGCGCGCACGAGCCGCCGCGCTGCCAGTTGTAGCACACGCTCTGGAACCGCTTCTGGTACTCGCTCACCTCTTCCACAGCGCTGACCGGAGCCTCCTGGGCGACGTGGCCCGTGTGGGCAAAACGACAGGACGCTCCACGCATGCACCTGCCATTCTGGAAGTTCCGACACACCGCCACCTCGGCAACTGCAGCCACGGGTAACGCCACACGAACGGGTGCCTTCCACTCGTCCTCCGCAGGGTCCTTGTACCCTCCCGCAGGCGCCGCCACGTGACGGAATCGACACGCCGAGCCACGTTTGCACTTGCCCTTTTGGTAGTTCTGACACACTGGCGCTCCCTCCTCCGCGCGCGTCTCTTCTTCTTCAGGAACCTCTTCTTCTTCGTGGACGGCTTCAACTTGCCCATTTTCCTCGTTTTGCGTCTCCTCATCGTTCCCATTTCCATGCAAATGCTGGAATTTGCATGATTCTCCACGTTTGCACTTACCCTTTTGGAAGTTAATGCAAACGGGTGCGTCCGACGTGGCCTGGGTGGGTTCAGCCTTGGGGGTTTTCGCCTCAGCAGCACCTAACGACGCACCGGGGGCGGCAATTCCACTAACCGGTCGCTCCGCCGGCTGCACCAGCTCTTCGGCGTCTTGGTCTTGCATCACGTGGGCGAATTTACACGCGTCTCCACGGGTACACTGGCCCTGCTGGAATTTGTGGCAAATACCCTTTTTCAGCTTCTTCTGCAACTCCTCGCGCGCCTGCGCGTATCCTTCGTCCCTGGCGCCGTAGTCGATGTTCATGGGTCGTCCCATCACCACCATGCCGTCCAGCTTGACGGCCGCCTCGCAGGGACCTTCTTCGTGGAACTGAACGTACCCAAAACCTCTAAACTCCTTCGTCTGAATGTGTTCGGCAAAGCGCACGGCGCGGATGCTGCCGCACTTGTCGAAGACTTTCCTCAGCACCTCCTCCGTGATGTCATAGGCCAAGTTGCCCACGTAGATGGTGGTGCAGCCCTCGGGGCGCGGGCCGATGACCTTGGCAGGCCGTTTAGAGACTGTTGCCGGGTTAGCACCAGACCCATTTTTGGGCTGCAAAAAGCGCACGTTTAAGGTGCGTTTGTCCCATTTCGACTGGTTCAGCTGGTCCACCGCGTCCAGCGCGTTAGTGTACTCACAAAACGTCACGAAGCCGAAGCCCTTGGAGCGGCCCGTCTTCTGGTCGTACACCACCTTGGACTGGTGCATCTCGCCGAACGGCTTGAACTTCTCGTACAGCGCATCGTCGTCCGCGTGCGGCGGCAGCCCCGCCACGAACACCTTGTTGCGGTCGCGCCACAGGTCTCCGTCCGCCATGTCTTAAACGTTTAGGCTAGTGCTAACCGAAGAGGAGAGAAATGGTTGGCCAACGAAATGAAAGGCAACAAAACATAGGTACAGTTAATGTTGTATTAGTTCCGATTGGTTATATCCGTGTTAAGTACGCCTTGATCGATCTTGAAGCGGCGCGGACGAGGAGTTCAGCAACGTGCACTGAACTCTGCGCTGACGAGCGCCGCGTTGCATGCCCATTACACTGCTGCTGGGGACTCTGGCACTTCCGGGCTTTGGGATGCCTCGCCGCCCATACGCTGCGCAGTTACGCTCGACCGACTCCAAAACCATCTCGCGGGCCCCCGGCCCGGCTTTCGACTGAGCAGCGTGCGGCTTGACACTTTTTGTGCCGCGCTCGAGCCATTCTCCGATTCGCCAGCCGTCTAGCACAGATCTCGACTCGACTCGATCCAGTTCATTGCTTTGCAGTGCATTGTCATTGGAGCTCAACCCCATTTTGCCAAGTGAGACTATCAACTGCCGATGAGCGAGACGGAAGATGTGTGCGGGTGTTTGGTGTGCGCTGTGCTCTGTGGCGTGTGCTGCGTGGCTGCAGCTGAAGAAGACAAGCGTGAGCGCGAGCGCGCGGCAGCCGAGGCGCTGCAACTCAAGAACCCGGGCGTCGTGATGGTGAACCCCGTGGCGGTGCCCACGCCGTACTCGCAGCTGCAGAAGCAGGCCAAGGCAGATACACCCGAGACGCCGAAGGAACCGATAGAGACGAAAACCCCAGAACCTCCGAAGAAGAAGAAGAAAATCAAGACTAAGGACGGCAAGACGCACAAGCGGAAAGCAGGCAGCAAGCGCCGACGCGAGCCTCCATCGCATTGAAATTCCAACTGCCACCACAGTCCACGTCCACAGCAATTTGCTGTACCTTGTCCAAGCCTACCTGCATCATGAGAGCGTACCAGTCGATAAGTAAGTAGTAAGCGTTCGTCCGCAGAGAACACACGGTTTAAATACGCAGCTACTGCGTGGCGCAGCTCATAGGGAAAGCTGTCGCCGACAAGAAATACAACAACCGACGGGTGACGCCATTTTTGCCTCCTCCGTAAGAAGGGCCTTGTTCGCGTCGTCGTCGCCACTGATGACACGGTTTGGTTTGGTTGTAACCGGCAACCGTGGAAACGTGGCTGGATGCAGTGCACCTAGCTGCAGTCGAGCGCGATCACACAAGTGCGACTAGTTCAGAAGCAGTCAGTACGAACTTGGCAGTGTAATTGAGCCCCCGAGCCCCGCGTTGGTCTTCGAAGAGACCTGCATGCATGTCCGACCTCCGTAGTGTGTTAGCACGTAGAGAACTCATGTCCGACCTCCGTAGTGTGTTAGCACGTAGAGAACTGAGCGGAGTTTACGGATCAATCTTCATCAAAATCTCCTGAGAGGATATCGGTGCCAACAAATAGAGGCGTACACGCTCGCTTTTAGCACTCTTGGTCGAAATACAGTCACGTCGGTAATAGGCTGCGTCCGTCGCAGCGAAAAGAAAAACGTATCTCTTGAGTTATCATTTATTGACGCAAGAAGCTGCTGATCTGAAGTCGCTTGGTCGCTTGGTGATTTTCATAGCGCAGCATTCGTATCCATGGCCCCGTCGAAACGCTTGGCAAGAAAAAAGTGTCTGCCAGCAAAGCGCGCGAGGGTTTTCCGATTGCGTTGGGCATACTGTACAGCTGGACGATGTTGTCGCAGTCAGCTTCTCAACTGGTGGTTGATCTTAGACGTATCGGATAACACACCGAGTTGCTTCAACTCAAGCTGTTCAAGGATATCGGTCATTCATTGCGGCTTCGCAGCTACAAAGTATTACGAGATCGCTTCCTGGGACACGAGCAAAACCGAGAATGTTTATATTACCGGTACCCTTGCAATAGGCACCCTGGTGCTCTCGCTGTATGGGTAAAGCATACCGCTGATATACAAGCGAGGATATCTTCTATCCCCGAAACCGCCGAAGCCGACGTGCCGCTGGGCTTTCCGCTGTTCGCACAACATGCAATTTTGGTTAGAGCAAACCCCAGTTGATGTCGAACTACCGCTGCGCTAACAAACACACCTGATGACGGCTCCGAGAAGCTCTGGGTCTGGGATTGCGACTGCGACTGGGAGAGATCCTCCTCCTCTGAAAATACATTGCAACCCCACATCACAATAGCAAGCGTGAGATTCTGTCCATCCAGCTAGAAACAATGTTGCTACGGTCGTGCGCACCTTCCGCGTTGAGCTGCGAGAGCCGGTAGAATTGGTTCAGCGACTGCGGAGCACGCAAGACACAAAGTAGTTAGTAGGTACGTTGGCAAAACGGCAACATTTCGATGCAGTGAAGTCGAGCTGGCGTACCCCAATCATGAACTCGCGGACCGAATTGATCTCGAGCGCAGAGATGTTGTTCATCTGAATGACGGACGCTGAGCCACCGCTCTGAACGACGTCACCGGCGATTCTGGACAGACCGTTGCGGATTTTGTCCTGACGCACATTCTGCAGGTCTTCCAGCAGCGAGCGCATGTGTTCACCCTGGTCCAGGTCCTCCGGGGCGCTGCAGGGACACACACCAGGGTGGTAAGTTTTCAAAACGTACCCATTTCGACTGGAAATGTTCAGATTTGCACCAACTTCTTCAGCAGCAACGACGCCATTTCCAGGTAGTGGAAGGGAAGCTCTTCGAATGCGTCGCTAGCCTTCTCGCGCTCCAACCGCAACGTCAAGTAGCCTACAGCATGGACCATACAAACAATAAAATGGGTAAGTTTCCAGGGACCAAAATTCGAGCACGGTCGGTAGCAGTCGATACTGACCGACTGAGAGCCACGACGGCACCAGGATGCGGCACTTGTTGAGCTGCTTGAGCATGATGGCAAGCCACAGCGGCACGTGCGTGGTGATACCCGGCTGGAACGGCCCAAAGTCGCCCTGCAAGAAAGTACCCAAAACGTTACAACAGAGTTACCCATTTTTTATGTGCACTTGTACTGGTCACTTACGCTAATGAGGTTGAGCATGCCGTTGTTGTCACGCAGGTGGAAGTGCGGCAAAATGGCGATTAGCTCCTGCTCCGCCTGCACGTTAGACACGGAGAGGCACACACACGGTCAGACAGCACACCACATCGCCTTGCCGGACAGGCCCGCCGCTTGACGTACCAGGAACTCCGTCTCGCTGGCCGACAGGCTCGCCATCGTTTGGGCGTCCGTCAAAAAGCAAAATTGCGTACGCGAGCCCATAATATGGAAACCTAATCATAGAATTTGGGTACACTTGTAATTTCTGCTAAATATTCGTAAGATACCCGTCCCCGTTGAAGTCGAACTTCTAGCGGCATCTTGTCTTCTCCGAGGCATAGAGTGTCCGATGTACCAAGTCATTCTCACTCTCTGCAGCATCGACCACTTCACTGGCAAAAGCACTGTTCAACTCGCATCGCATCGCCGTCAGATGCTAAAATGACTTCTGAGACCTCTCTTCTCGGAGCTCCAACATGCAGCCCCAAGGGCGACAGCGTGGTTATCGGAGCCCCTCGCGCGTTGCGTTGCCAACGGGTGGTTTCGGGAGCAATGAAGGCGTCTGAGATCGGCTGGCACGCGACGCTCGCCGCGAAGTCGGCTGCCGCGTGCAGCAGACGGCGCCAGTAATTTTGGTCATCCCTGGGCCACTCGCAGCGTTGGCAATGTGCGACGTGTGAAGAGGACCATGTGGCACCCGTGACGGTGGGTGCCAGCGACGGAAGCTGGTCGACGAAGTTCGTGGGGGCAGCACCGAGTCTCTCTCTCTCTCTCTCTCCATCGCAACGCCGTGACACCATGGTAGCAATGCGCTTGTTTTCGAGCAGCTCCCGCGGTGCAAAACGGCGGCAATTGCGGGCGTCGCGAGTCTGTGGCCGTCGCTGCCTTTGAAGCACGCGTCCCTCGTTGATTTGTTTGGCGCCGTCGCTCCTTGCACCGGTGCCGAGGCGCGGCTTTGGCGAGCAGATACCCGCTTGTAACGGCAGAGATGGCCGCGCGCCGTTATTGGAGCCATCATGAAAGGGCGCACCCGCGACATCAAATACTCCCCAACATGGCTACATGTGGGCATTTGTATGCCACGAGCACTTCTTTAAACACATACCCGGTCCTCACCGATTTACGTAATCAGCTCAACTTCAGAAGGTGGTCCATCCTCTGATTAGAGTAGCTCACGGAGCCATCTGCGTTCGACCGACTCCAGTCGCCAATTTGCTGCGTCGAGCGCAGGTGGCCCACAGCCGAACTGCACGTCAAGCTCAACGTAGCGTACCAGAACAACAACCAACAGTAGTCCAGCCAACTCAATAGTTCCATCGTATGCGTCTGGCCGTGCGTGACGTGACGGCGCTGCTGCAGGTGCGCGTGCGCGTGGACGGCTCGCAGTTCGACAGCTCGCTGATGACGCAGCCCGAGTTCCTGCTGACCACGCGCGTGGTCTTCCGCAGCGTGCGGCACGGC
>JAIKVE010001069.1:0-13920 GCA_024679115.1 Phytophthora pistaciae
GGCGACGAGGACGCCACGCTCTTGGGCGACGCCAGCAGCGTGAGCGACGAGGCCTCCACGGACTTGGACATGAGCAGGATGCTGTCGACCAGCGCCTGGTTCTCGCGGCTCACGTCGAAGTCGTCCTCGTCGCCCGAGGTGGCGGCGTCGTCGTCCGCGAGCGCGCCGTCCTTCTTGGTCATGAGGCGCTCGATCTCGCGCTGGATGTTCTCCTTCTCGTCCGACTCGAGCACGTCGGCGCCGCAAAACTTCTTGGCGTAGCCGGGCAGCAGGTGGTCCACGAAGCTGGGGTCCACAGGGTCGTAGAAGTAGCCGTCGCCGACCTTGCGCTTGCGGCTCTCGCGCTTCTCGTCCAGGAAGGGCTGGCGCCACTGCCAGGGGCACTTCATGATGGCCTGGTGGCTGGAGAACGGCGCGGCGGGGGAGTTCATGGCTGGCTGGATTGCAGCGGGTTGCTTCAGCAGAGAGGGGAATGGGGTGGTGCGTGTGCTGCCGGGGGGCAATCGGGGACTAACTCAAGCAGAGGAAGACGGCCGAGCAGCTCCGCAGAAGAAGATGCCTTATGGGGCGTTGGGCTTTTTCCACTCTGACTCTTGGCCTAGATCTTGATCCCTTACCCGCGTTCTCGAAGCCCGCTAAATATAGACAGCCAATCAAAAAAGTGCAAGAAAGGGCCGATCCAAAGTTCAGTTCAACCCACAATTTTACCAAAGGCAAGTCTGGTACAGTATGCGGGGGGGGGGGGGGGGTAACGCTCCAGGCTGCATGAAGGGTGTTAGTGTGCAGCAGGAGGTGTCGACGGTCGGCCGATAAAGCCGTTGGAGCGCGCCGACGCCGGCCGGCGCCAGCGGAACTCGCTCCGACGTGTCGAGGCTGCCGGCTCCAGTCCACGAGAAAAAGCGCATTCGTTCATTCATTGCGTCACCAGCGGCGCCGCCGCGGAGATTGTTGGATGGGGGGCGTCCCCCGCTGGACCCTTTTGCTGCAGAGCGCCGACAAAGCCTTGCAGCTGAGGCGCAAGCTGCACCGCCGCTGCAATCGCCCGCAGCGCAGCCGAGCCGAGCGAGTCACTGGCAGTCCGCGCTCGACGCTCGACGCTATCAAAACCAAGTCACTCATCCAACGCCCTCGCGTCTCGCAGAATCCTTTGACTTCCAGCAGCGACATCAATGGAAAGGGACCGACGTCGACCGAGTCTTCCAGCGATACAGCGCAGCAGATACCGACAGGAGGCAGGCAGATGCCAGGGGCTCCAATAAGCCAAGTCCAGCCAGCCTGGTGGTGCTCTGAGAGCAATGCTCGAGAGAGCACTGCTCTCTCGAGCATTGTGACAGGCCATCCCGCGGCTCTGCACGGAAACCAGCTTGCGCTGCACCACCCGTCCCAGTCCGAAAGACCCAGTCCTAATTAGGACTTCAGATTAGGGGTCCTCTGAACCAGTCGCTTCAAGCTGGGACAGACGAGCCAGATGCGCATAGCCGGGCCTGGATCGTGGACGGTTATTCGCGTCCCTTGGCAGTTGAAACGACGCTAACCAAAGCGGTGGCTGGTGGTGCTGAGGATGGCCATGCACTAACCTTACTTGACGACCGCCCGGCATGGACTGGGAGGCCAACCTCGCGGCCATCATCCGCTGCACGGACGCCAGCCTCGAGCAGCAGTTCCGCCAGTTCGAGGACGTCACGGCCGAGTTCGCGGCCGACGAGCCACCCGCCCAGCAGCGCCATGAGGATCCCAGCGACAATGTGGCCAACGCGTACCTGCGCGAGACAATGGCGAGCGACTACCGCCACCGCCAGCAGGAGCAGCGACGACAGACGCCGTCGTACACGCGCGTATCTGGCGCGTTTCCGCGCGGACCATCGGCGACAGCGCAGGCATCGACGACCTCGTTCTCGGAGCATTTCCATCGCCACCAGGAGCGCAAGCGAGCAGCAGCAGCAACAGTGGGAAGAGCGAGGGACAACCAGCGCACGCACCGTCGAGGACACGAGTACGGACCGGCGGAAGAGGACGCGCAAGTGCAGGATCACGAGATGGACGAGTCTCGCTATGCCCCCGCTCGACAGGCAGGTAGTGGAGGAGTGTACCACCAGCAAATGTACAGCTCGCCGACGTACGATATGGTGCAGATGATGGAGCAGGTTCGACTCAGTCTGAAGCTGGAGGTGGATGCGCGTGCCGCCATTGCGGAGCGCCAATTGAGCGCGCTGCTGCAGCTGTGCAAGGCGACGTCGGAGGAGCTCGACCGACTACGAGTGGAAGTGTGTGCGAATGATCGACAACTACACACGCTCGACCAGGTACAGTCGAAGATCCGGCAGGAGCTCACGACGCAGAAAGACATTGGCTTCCATCTGCAGTCGATGTGCGGCAAGGACGAGTCGTGGCGCATGCAGACCGAGAACCAATTGCTGGAGCTGCGTCAAATGGTGGCAGCGCTTCGCGAGCAAGGGAATTCCACACAAGCGGTCGCGCAGGAGAAGCTTTCACGGTCGGAGCTGCTGGTGCAGTTTAATGCTGCAATGGAGCCGATCAAAGCTCAATTGCAGGCGAATCTGCAGCACCAGGCTCAACAGATTGCCGAAATTACGCGTGCTACGAGTTCTTCAAGTCTCTTGCTAGACGGACTTACGCAGAAGGTGAATCGAGGAGTTACGGACGAGATTAATGAGCTGCGCAGTGATCTGAACGCTCTAAAGCATCACGTGGCTAAGTTGGACATATTTCAGGACGGTAGCCGCGGAGATAGCCGCTCGCCACCAGTATCGAAAGAAGAAGCAGAGACTAAAGCGAAGGAAGAGCAGCAACAACAGGAGAAAAGGCTGGCGGATATGCGAGAAGGGATCTTGAAGGAGGTTACGCTGATCGTCAAGGACTACGTGGACGCTCAAACCACACCAATCCGTAAAATGGTTGATGACAGTGTGAGTAAATTTATCGGGAAGCAAGAGATTGAGAATCTGCGGGGTGTTCTGGAAGAAGGATGTCGGAATCGCTGCACTTCTACTGCAATGCAAGCTGACGGCCAGTTGAAGGCTGCTCAAGAACAGCTTCGGGGTGAGAATAACGCAGCTATGAGGGAGGTTTGTGATAGAACTGAGAAGTCGTTGCAGCAAGCGTTGGCTCCAGTGACGACAGCTCTCGAGAAACAAGCAAGTTCGTGGCAAAGTAAGCAGCTAGAGTTCGTTAAACTGCTCGAAACGGAACAGAAGGAGCGAAAACAAGCGCTGGACGATCTCCACGAAGCACTTCGAAAGAGTCGCCATCAGTTAGAAGACCAGATTCACACACTTACGCAAGAGAACCGTACGAAATTATCCCAACATGATAGCGACTTGGAGAAACGATTAAATACCGTGGAGAAGCAGGTTGAGAAAGCTGTGGCGGATCTTCATAGAGAAAACCAGGAGACTGTGTCAACCTTGAAAACTTCCCTACATGCACAGGGTGGCAGCCGCGATGCTGAGTGGGAGCAGAATTTGAAGAGACTTGAGGACACAATTTCTGACACGAACCTGACCGTTGCAGCATTATCGAAATCGCTTGCGGCCGCCTCCGCTGCGACGACAACAACAGCAACTCCAAGCAACGATTCGAGCTCCAAGGAGGTCAGTCTAGCGCTTGAAAAGCAGACCAGCGTGTACGTGTCGACGATGGAGAATTTGCTGCAGAAAATGCAGCTCCAGCTTCAACTCCAGGCTCAATCGCAGGCTCAAATGGCGATGGCTCCCTCTCCTTATCATGGTTTTTGGCCTCCGTCACCCTACGCAGCGAGTCATGCACCGCCTCCACCAACGCTCCAGCTACCACCAGCAATGAGTCGAGGTCTTTCAGAGCATCCTCCGTTGACGCCAGTAGGGGCTGTTCATGCTAAAAGTGCACCAGTGCCAGCACCCTCAGCTTCGAACCCTGGCAACCCTGTAGCTGTTGAAACTCAACTGGAGAAGAGTTCGAATTTGGTGAAAGAAGCAGCAAGTGGGGACAAATCTGACGATCGTGTGCGAAGCGCGACGCCTGTAAAGCAGCTAGACCATGCAAACACGACGCCACCACCTCCAAGAGAAGCTGCGTCTGTGCCTTCTCCACCTCCTGCGATGTCCGAGTCGGCGTTAAAACCACAATCAACATTGGACCAACGGGAAGCAGAGACCGCCGACAAGCAGAGTGATGCCAACAACCGAGAACACACACTAGCTACAACAGCGAAGGGGGCTATGGCGGAGGCTGAACTTGCAAAAGCACGGGTCGAGAACCGGCGGAAGCAAGAGCAGGAAGCCAAACAGCAGCAACAGCGACAGCCTCCGGTCCCAGTTACTTTATCGACTCCGCAAGTGAGCACTCGAGTGGAAGCCCCGGCATTGAAGAGCACTGATCCGACGGAGGGTGGCAATCGGAGATCATCAGTTTCTGTGGTTCTTACGGGGCCCGCACCACCAATGACTCGATCAGCCTCGTCATCTGCGCTACCCGGCAAAGACGCAGTGATGCGCACTAATCCGCCTGCTGTACAAAATAAACCTCCGACTCCCGTAAGCGTTCCAGGTACCCCGACAACACCAGGAAGTTTTATTAGGGCAGCCCCACCACCGCCTACAAGCGTTCCTCCGCAGCCTTTGGCAAAACCCGATGGAGCACCTATCGTATCACCGACACCTGCAGCTTCAAGCGAGACTAAACCTCCACTCGCAGGTCCCAGCGCCAGCGTCACGAGAGCACCTCAAATTGAGCCCAAGCGTGAGGTTAACTCTCGTCCGCCACCAACACAGTCTGCGCCGATCGACCTCAAACCAGCGTTGCCCCAGCAAAGCATCCCAGCGACACCACGGCAAGATGTACAAACCCCAAGGCTTCAAGCTCCCACACAGCCTGAAGCATCAGCAACGAAAGACGAGTGTCCACCCCCCCTGTCCCCGCTAGCCAAGATCTTTGCTCGGCCTGCAACAGAAGAAACACCCCGACCAGAGACGCAACCGAGTAGTAAAACTCCACGAATTCCAGCCCCAGAGAAGGCCGAAGAGATAAAACAATCACAGCTTCCTTCAGCGTCAACTCAAGCAACAACACCTGCGTCATCGTCATTGTCAGGCGCGCGCGTTGGTAGTCCTCCGGTATCTCATGTTCGGTGCAGCTTGTGTCGACTGCCCTTCCGTTCCGATCAAAAGACTGAGCATGAGAAATCTCTATGCCCCAAGCGCCTGGTGGAATGTGTATCGTGCAAGCAGCAATTGCAGTGGATCAACCTCGAGATGCACGAGCTTGAATGCAACAGCTCCCAGGCCAGTAAGTCCGAGGTGCAAGGAACTGAGGCAAACCCGAGCGAAACGAAATCTCCTCGTGAAGAGGACAATGCCACCGAGTTGGGAGGCTCGGTGAAGAAGTGTCGTCATTGCTCAGCTGACGTACCAAGCCTGGACTTGTTGGAGCACGAGATCAACTGCGACAAAGTACTGAAGCAGTGTCCACACTGCCTCCGTCGTCAAAAGGTAGATCGTGCCCTCTTGGCCAGTAAAATAGTGGAATCGATGTTTACTAACGTAGTGGTGTTGCTGCAGATGTCCGAGTTGCAGGAGCATATCGAGAACTGCGACTGCAGACTCGTATCTTGTCCTAACGATTGCGGTGGCAAGTTTCTACAGCGTGGAATTCCCAACCACCTCGCCACTCGCTGCCCAAAGAAACCGGTGACGAACGCAGTACCGGTGGTAGCTGCTGCTCCACGTCCATCTTACCCTGAACCAAATAAACCCGCCCCTGCTGCTCAAACAACACAACCTTCTTCAGCTGCTGCCCCCACCGGAAAGGTAAAAGCAGTACTATTTCCCCCGGAAGTGTTACAAGCAGACACCTAACTCGTGTCTGAATGTTTTTTTTTGCTGCAGGTGGAGTGTAAGTTCTGCGACGATGAGATCGAAGCGAGCAGAATTGACGACCACGAGCAGAAGTACGTGCATACTTACTGAAGTACTAACGATAACGCGGTCGCTGACATGCATTGATGTCGTGTTATCGTAGCTGCGACTGGAAACCCAAACGCTGCCAGCACTGCAACATGGTTGTCATCTCCCGAGACCTGCAGCGCCACGAGACGTCTTGCAAAACGAATCTCAAATCCTGTCCTCATTGCAACGAAAATGTAAGGGCCCACTGCTGCCAACAATTTAAATTACTTTTGCTAACTATGTTATGGCTGCTTTTTTTTTCAGATGCCGCAGTCTGCCTTGACCACACACGCTGGTCGATGCTCCAAGCGCCCCATCAAGTGCATTCGGTGTTGCCAGCTCTTCCCAGCGGATGCGATTGTTGCACACTCCACAAACTGCAAATTTGTACCAGGTGCAAACCCAGCATCGGGAACCCCCGCGCCACAAGTACAATCGCAAGCTTCCCAACCAGCAACAGCAAGAGCGCCCATCAAAATCCCACCGCCACCTCCATTTCCTCCACCTCCTACTGCAACAACGCCTGTACCAGCGTCGCAGCAGCTAAATACTCGTCGAGCTACTGCGGATCCTCGAGTTGGGGCGAATCCATCAAATGATTCAGCTAACGTGGCAGGTAAAGTCTTGTGGTCGAAAGATCAAACTCGCACAATTGTTGACTAACGACGCTATTTGTTGAAAATGCAGAAGAAACTACGTCCGACAGATTGGCACGGAGGAATTTGGCACTTTCGCAACTCACAAATCCTGGTGCACCCGCAACTGGGGGAAGCACTTTGCTGCAGGATCGCAATACTGGTGCTCGATCAAGTGCACCTAGGTAAGGATCTATCCTGTATTGCTGCAGTTGAACTCCGTTAGAGGTTTACCGAAATTGTTCGGTTTGGTCTACACAGCCTGTACCCGACAACTCCAAACAGTCTTCAAACGAGGCTTTGGATGCGACACGACGGGCGCGAGGACGCTGAGGATGAAGAAGACGAAGAAGATGATGAGGAATATGATGACGAGGATGAAGATGATCAACTAACACTCGCTCAAGGTATGGACTGCAATTTGATACCGTGGAGATTGGGTTCGTATTAACTTTATATACTTTTGATCACTCAGTTGTAAAAGAGTGGAGCGTCGAGAACGTCTGTCTGTGGCTGCACGAAGATGTCGGAGTTCCCGATGTTGTGGTAAGAACTCGGCAAAGATGGATATCTGTTATAGATTCACCTCTAACAGTTCCATTTTGTGCAGCTTCGATTTCAGCAGAGGCAGTGCAACGGTGAAATGCTCCTCGAGCTAACGGAGAGCGACCTGATCAACGACTTCGGAGTTAGAGACCGCGTCCAGCGTGAACGTATCCTGAATGCCATCGAAGCTATCAACACAAGCACTGCATTCTCGGATGAGGACGATGAAGAAGACGACGACGATGATGAAGAGGAAGACGCAAACGATGATGAAGACGAGCTTGAAGAAAGCGAGGAGTCAAGACCTCACATGCGCCACTCAATTGGGGGAGGTAAGCTTGACTGGTTCATTCATCTGCCGGCTACTTGATAAAGCGCTGTTCTCACATGCTTGAATTGGACATATATTGACAGCTACCTACGGCCATCCGCGGGATATCCTTCGGCGCAAATCTCAGCCTTCACCGCAAAGAATCCCGAACAGCTCGCTGCCGTCTTCAAACGACATGGTAAGAAAAAAAAAAACGTGTATGGTTTTCTATGAGTTAAATATCTGACGAAAAATACGCCCTCGTGTTCTCTTTCTGCAGCTTCGTCGCATCAGCAACGCACTCGAGAATCCAAAGCGCTGATTGCGTGCATATTCATGTCCTCCAGGAATTAACTTGTAAATGCTAACCTGCTCATGGACTAAATTGAAGCGACGATTAAATGGCGCTACTTTCTGCTCAGGCTGCTCTGGATCTCGGCAAGTGGAACGACTGAAGGTCGACCGTGCGCACACTGGTAGGGCAGCTGGCAAGTCTTCAGCTCCTCGATCAACTCCTTGCATTGCCCAGTAGTCAAATGGTCGCCAAACATGATCGCGCTTCGACACGCGCATGAGTGTAGCAGCCTCATGATCACTGGAGGTCGAATACTCGAGTGCACATTCTTGTGGCCCGCACTTGCCAAAAGCTGGATAAACTCTCGGAAATCGTCACCGTTCGCCACTCTCTTCTCCACCCGCGGGGTAGCGTACAGCAACACGCGTTCTTCCTTCTGAGTCTCCTCCGATCGGTTGTGCACGTAGACCAATGGCTCCGACCCCGCTGAGGTGAACTCGAAGTCGAACCCCCAGCCGTCGATCAGCTCTTCGTGGCGATGCAGTATCTCGCACTCTTTGGCGTTCATGCGAAGTACGAGAGGTGGTTCATGGCGTTGGATTTCCACCCGACGCAAAGTTCCATCGCGACCAAACATTTCCTCCTCCAGCTTCTCCAAGCGCACACGCTCGTCTGCCGCGTGCTGATCAATGCAAAGCAAGAGCTTCCCTTGAGAGGTATCGGCTTGGACGAGGATGAATTTGCGATCAACTTGTCGAATCACCTTCATATCCGCGAGCGTCGACTTGCTGATCTTGATGGACTGTAGTCCGTTCAGAATGTGAACGTTGTCGACTTGTAGAGCAGCAGATAAGTGTTTTACTGGAGTAGTGGCAAGGCTGGACCAACGCCCTCGAGCGCCTTGGTCAAATTCATCGAAATACGTTGACGTTACTGAACGAGAAACTGGCTGCTGGAGTTGCAATTGGCGGTGACTTTCATCTCCAGATTGTTTTGTGTTGGGCGGTTCAATAGCTTGTTCACGCTCACATCGTTGGTTGACGAGGGCAGGATAATGCTGCGGGGTCTCTGCTTGGATGCTGTCCTCGTATACATCCAGAAACGCATCAGCGCAGTCGTAGGCATCCGGTTTGCTGCTTAACCACGGCGTCCTTGCTAACTGCAGGCACAGGCAATGGTTTTAAAGAGTCAAACTATGAATCTTTCAAAAACCATCGAGATATCCGTATCATCAACTACCTGCACGGCATCGTCGGCTCCTTCACGCACCATAATGGTTTGACTCGAGAAGAAAATATCCTCCAGGTCACCCACCGTTTTGGACTGATCTTTCCGACCAAAACCTCGACTGTCGCCACAATACCCCTCAGAGATCAGGTGGGCTTCCGTGACAACGCTGTTCTGCTCGTCTTGGAAATCCACCTTGCTGTTCTCAACTCCGGCCCGTTCAATCGTTTCAAATGGCCTAACAAAACTAAAGCCCGGTATTAGTCCAATTACGACCAAATCAATGCAACCCGCGACGAGCTGACGTACCCACTACTGGTTTGGCCACACGCATGGCAAACAGTGCAGACTTCGCTCTATCGTGACACAAGCAGCTTAGAGCGTGAATCAATTCGTCGTAGGTGGAAAGATAGATAGGCTCTACCTCTTCGGACACAATACGACACATCGCGCGGTCTTCGACAGCACTTGGTAGCAGGAAATCATCGAAATCGAACCAATTGCCGTCGTGGAAGGTCATACCTTCAGCGTCTGCGTCGTGGCCGCTGGAAACGTTGAAAGTCGTTTGGCTGGTATGCTCAAAATCCCCAAGCGACGATGAACAAGCGTCATGTTGGCTCATTCGAGAGAAGCGAGAATCACGGATTGCTAGTCCTTCTCGAGAAAGAGGCTGGTTGGGTACCAGTATTGGGAGAGGTAAACCACACTGCGCGGTTTGCTGGCGGATGCAACGCAAATACAACATTATAAATGGAATTCAGAAGGGTACACAGTACAAGATTCAACTGCCCCACCTCGGTTTTGCTTTCTCCAGGAGAAGTCAAGCTCTAAGCATAACGTTGCTGGTCAATATGTTTCAGAGCGATGTGTAAATATTTTGAAACCAAAGTTTACCTGAACAAATTCCACAAGAAATTCTTGAAACTGCTCGGGGGCTTTGAAGAGCACGCGGTCTTCCGTTTTGCTCCGCAAAATATCGTACTCATCGTTAGGGGCTGCGATCTTCAGAACAAAGATCGGAATAGCTGTCAAAACGAAGAAAAAGTTATACACTGCTGTAGTTTTGTACGAGTAAAGCGGGATCAAAAAGCCCACCTGCTGCGCATTCCAATGCAGCATCCGTTATAACCCTCGAGCATATCTGCTGGCACTCTGGTACCCATTCGTTCTCGAGAAACGCAAACTGGTAGTAGCTTTTGGCCTGCTTGATCCCTTGCGCAACCCCTTCCCTTCCTCCAAAAATGAAGGCGAAGTATCCTCGAATAGAGAACTGGGAGCGCTTCGACGAGAACGGCACGTACTAAACACAGCGGCTTAGATCAGAGCTACTTGAATAGGTAAAAGAAGAAAGCGAGGCTTACGTGCAGCTCATCCCCAAGCATCTGACCAAAGTGAGTCTGGAAACGCTCGCGACAGGACTTCGCTGCAGGAATTATCAACGGTCTTGCGTCTTCTTCGCCTGAGGTACCAAAGGCCAACGAATTACCAAGTCAGCATCGGGGTAAGTCTAGAAACACCTTCACTCTTTTGTACCTTCAAAGTGGATGTCTAGCGATAGCGATGGCCAAATCATCGACATGCTCACGCAGAAGCTGTGGATATTCTGGACCACTTGTCTCCGATACTTCCTGTTGTGTAATAAATCTTTGCGTCTAACTGGGAGCTTTCCAAACAGGCTGGACACGCACACTTTGGTCCCTGCTTCGATAATCTGCTTCGACGCAGCATTGAAGACAACTTGCCCTTCCTGCTCAAAAACTCAACTCAATCCACCCAAATAGCCCCACTTCCAGCATGGATTACGGTAGACTGACCTTGAAGACTTTCCGCCACGAAGTCCAATGATTCTGGACGCGGCTTTCGATCTCAATCACCTTCGCCAATGTGATCAGCTCGAAGAGAAAGGCACCGCGAGACCCGTATGATCGTTGTTGCCTTTCAGAGCTCGTCGTCGAAGGTGAAACTCTTGATGAAGCTGTACAGCGACCACGTGTATAAGTAAAATGAGCACGAAAAATTGTATGAGCCTGCCCATTGCCCATACCGTAGCACTCGCCGACAAACTTGTGGAGATCGTCCGGCTGGATGCCGTCACCTGACCAGAGCGGAGCAACCACACACACACACACACGTCGTTCAAAGCGCCTTTCCTAGAGCTCCGACCCTTTTTCTTCGTTTTGTACCGTCGTCTACAGCGAGAAACGAAGCGTCGGCAATGTTCACTGACAACCGGATCCTCTTCGCGTGAGCGTCGATGGCGTTGTAGATGACTGCCCCGCCAGACGCATGCAATGTTAGACGCGCAACAATGATGGAATGCAGCTGGGTATACCTTGCTGTACAGCCGTCTCTAGGTCTGGTATGGCGTACGACGCCGCCATAACTTCGCGGGTTTTCCTGTCCAACACGTTCAGCGCCATGTTTTGCTCCTTTTGCTTGTGTCCAATGGAACAAAATGCTAACTGGCAGCTGAGGAATAAACTTGCCTTTCTCACCTGTCGCAGATTTTTTCAATGGACGATTTTGATTGGCTGATCACTTCAACTTGAATTCCTATCCTATCTGAGCTTAGAGCACTAATCCTTCCCGTGCCAAGTCAATGACATAATTCTGCTGCTGCTCTTCGTCCAGCAGCTTGTTCCGAAGCGAGTTTTCTGTTTCGTTCTTCTTGCGGAGTTGCCATCGTCTTGGAGTTGCAGCTAAAACCGAGGCACTCCCAGTACTGAAAATGCTGTTGCTGTTCCGGCTCAACGTTAATCGTCGACGCTGCCGCCGGTGCCGACCGCTTGAAGGTGCAATCGGCACATCTCGGAGCTGACCCAGCAATCGACACGCGCATTGCCCATTCTGCGAGCTGCCCACATCCGACGCGGTCTGACCGTTGGCTGAGAAGGTGGACGTCAAGTGAGACAACAGACGCGAACGCTTCCGTAACTTTGTCCTGGAGGAAGCCGATACCTGCTGGAAGCTCTGCGCGGTAAGAGGGCCATCTTCAGTGGTCTGAGAGGAGTTTACAGACTCTTCGAGGATGGCCAGAGGCTGGCAAAAGCTGATGTTATCGTCGTCGAGGAAGTACAGACTCGAACTGCTGGCACGAAAGCCACTCGAATGCTCAATGTGGTGCAAGAACCCCGCGTCCATGAGCGCTCGGCCGATACGGACGCCTTCGCCTTTGGACTCCACCACTTTCAGCTCTTCCATGCGTTCAACTGCGCACTCGCCAGTGAAAACTCTGTCAGCGAAATCCGGATACTCAGAATTTCCGCGTTCAAAGTCGCTGAGGAGATCTTGAGCCAGTGCCTCTAGAAGCTCTTCTTGGATGTTTTCGAGTTCGATTACGAGTTGTTGAGCCGTCGGGCGCGTGTTTGGGTCACATCTCCATGCACTGGTGATGAGTTCGAGCAGTCTTGGCGGCACGACCTCGTCCATCGTGATATCGTCGTGAATTGGAGGACGAGAACCGCTCAACACACCTTCAAATACGAGCAGGTGGTTGTTGTACGTGTCCGGGTATTTTTCACGGTCCGGGTAGAGCATATCCCAGAAGGTGATGGCGAGGGAGTACACGTCCGCAGCCTCTGCGTAAGCTGCGAGACCGGTACGACTGTTTATCATCTCAGGCGCCATGTAGTCGACTGTCCCCGTCATTTTGGGTTTAGCCGGGGGAGATAGCTTGGATGCTGGACTGTAGCCGCTTGCGCTCACGTTTGAAGCTGGAATTTCGCTCGGTAGTCGTCGTGAATCGCTGAAATCCGTGAGCTTGAGGTTGTTGTCGGTATCCAGGAGGAAGTTGGCGGGTTTGATGTCACGATGAAGAAACGGAGGCGAAAAACGATGGACGTAAGCCACAGCACGAGAGCAATCCAGCATGTAGGCGACGTTCAGCTGCATCCGCTGAAGCTCCAGTCCGGAGTCACCATCGTGCCAAATTGTACGTCGGCGGTCGAGATAGTTCCCCCGAGTCATTAGCACATCTTCTAACGTGTACGCGCAGAGCTCGGAAACTAAACATACCGTCGGAGGACAAACGCACATTCCGTAGAACTCGACGATTTTTGGATGACTGAAACCTGCACACAGCGCTGCCTCGTGCGAGAACTCGCCCACAATCTCTTCGGTGAAATGCTGCGGCGTGTACACTTTGACTGCAACGACTTTGGTCGAGCGCAATAGCCCACTGAACATGGCGAAGTGCTTGTCAGAGCTGATCTTGCGTCTGAGCTCCAAATGCGCAAAGTCGATCAGAAATTCACGGTGCGTCTCAATGAGCACGTTTATCCCATGCGATGAAATGTCCTCGTCCACAGCTGTGGTGACCGCGTGTAAATGCGAGTTTGGTTGCGTGTGAACGACGTGCTGCAGTGAACAAACGCGTTTCCCCATTCCTCGCCAGTACTCGGTGTCAGCTCGTAGTATTCGCCAGATCATTAACGGGCACATGGAGCTCCAGATCAAAATCGTGTAAGCCAACACCGGATACAGCATCAAGTCCTGCATGTACTGTTGTGTAATGCTGTAGCCCACGAGAAATACGTGATACATAATGACGAACCACCCGTGGGTTCTCAAGACTTGGGGACTCGCTCGACCCGCCGGTGGGTGGAGGAAACACACGTAAACCACGAAAATCAACAGCACCGGTCGTACTCCAAGCTTGACGAAGAATAGCAACGTAAGATTCTGGGGTATGAAGTGACTGAAAACCCACACCATTGGTAGAGTGTAGCATGAAACCACAAGAGTTTTCAACACCGCACATCGAAGCGCAGGGAGCGACACACTCTTCTGGCACAGAAACATCAGCACGAGCGTGAAGACGAACATGCGGCCGCAGTAGAAGAATTCTCGGTCTAGATTCGGGAATCCGGGTACCAGCGAAAACGTTCCTAAAAAGTGTTCTAAATGTGCTCTAATTGTCCTAACGTCTATTAACCTAATAAAGTAGAAATACCGGTAATTATATGG
>JAIKVE010001070.1:0-13914 GCA_024679115.1 Phytophthora pistaciae
CGCGCAGCATCGCTGCGAGCGTGTTGATGCTTTCCTCCTCCGGCTGCACCGACTCCATCACGGTCGCAAAACAGCGCTTCGCCTCGCCGTCCAAGTGCGACGCGACTTCGTGGTACAGCTGATTCTCGTTCCACTCACCGCCCATGGTGACCGCCTGCCGACGCACCTCCTGGCGCACGGTCTTGAGCCACATGCTCACCGGCATCGTGTCATCAAGACCCTTGAACTTCGTTAACTTCAGTGCTTTCGCCTTCTCGCGGACGACGATGGGTGCCGCCGCCGCTCTCATTCTCGCTGCTCCAAGTGTTGGTGGTGGGGTCGGTGCGCGTACAGGACCAGCGCCGCCGTGTCCGCCACCACCTCCACTTCCCGTCAAGTCGACGTAGCCGCCGGAGAAGCTGGTGGCCGCCTCACGTTGGCCAACCCGCTCACCGTGACCACAGTCTCCACCGTGCCCACCGTCGTCATGACCGTCATCGCCGTGACCGCCGCCACGTCGACCTTCGTCTCCAGCTGTCGGTGCCGTCTCTCCTCCAGCCAAGTTGCCGCTGTTGCCTCTGGTAGACCGCTCGCCGCCGTTGCCACTGACCGACTCGCGACCACCGCCAGCTCCTTCGTCTCGTCCAGGCCGACCATGGCCACTTCCAGCTTGTCCGCTGGTTCCAGTCCGTCCGCGCTCCACGCTGCTGAGTCCACCGCTCGCAGAACCCAGTGGCGTGTCGCCAGACGCGCTGGTGATCACCGAGGACTCCACCGTCAGCGTGCCGTCGCCGCCGGCGTCCACAGTCACAGACGTCGACTCCTTCGCTCTCTTTCGCAGCCTCTGCAGCCGCTCTCTCCGCGGACGCGGCGCGTCGCTGCGCTCGTTCGTCACGTGACACCACGTTCGTAGCCATTCTCTTAGCTCTAAATAATCAAACACAAATCAGCTCAGTCAGTCCTCCATTCCTCGCTTCTCTTTCTCTTCTAATCCTCTTCCGCGCTGCGGGGTTTGCCCACGGAAAGCTCAGCTCGCATGCCAACTCCTTTGACATGCCCAGAGAGCCTCTGTTTATGACCACCATGTAGGTTTCTCTCAGGTCTATCCCCAGCCCGGTCGTCCCCTGCTACAGGTAGACAGGTCCCATCCAGCCCGACTACCCGTAGTGTTCCGCGTTCCTCATAGGTGACCAGGTCCCATCCAGCCCGGTCGCCCATAGTATTGCACGCGTCCACCCTGACGAACTTACTCCGTTGTCGTCGTCGCGTCCACGCCTAGGTAGGCCAGTATAGCGCCGACTGCCAGCAGGTGCGAGGCAGTACAATGATCGACCAGACAGGTATTGGCCCCTTCACCAGGCGTGTCGGGGATAGGGACGGCTGGGAGGGGAAATACAATCGTCCTGGGCTCCGGCAAGCCACAGGCGACCCCCATCGGACATGTAAACAGGTCAAACAGCATCTCCGTCACGGCACTCGGGCACACCCAAGCACTCGAGAGCGCTGCTCGTCACGGCCAAGATGCTGTCAGGAATGCACCTCGCGCCCCCACGGCTTCTCTCCGTGGTCCCGCCACCCTACTCAATACATCGCCCTCATCTGTGCACCGCCCGCCACTATCGCTTACCTTATGCCACTTACTCCTGTGTCTAGCCGACACTTCCCTGGTCGCAAGACACTTGACCGCAGGAACCCGCGTTTCGGCGCAACTGAGTGTATTATAAGTCTTGACTCGTTACTATCTAGCAACAAACCGCAACTGAGGGTCGAGCTGCCAGCCCGCAGCTCGTTGCCCCCACTTACTTCTAACCCCCGTCGATCTACCCTATCCTATCCACTCGGCGCCTACTAGCCTACTTGGACCTCTCCCCCTTGGGCCGTCATCTCCTTCCTCGGGGCCTCCTGGCCTCACACTCGCTCTCCGACGTCGCCTCTCCTCTCTGCATACTCGCTCTCTGTCTCGCTCGCAGGTCACCTCGCCTGGCGATCTTCTGCAGCCGTCAACTTCAACTGCTACCTCCTGTCGCGCGTAACGGTAGCCCACTGGCTCGCACCCGTCACCGCTCGCCGCCGCCACTACACTCTTCGTCACCGACTGCTGCTCGGTGTGCCACACCAGCTATTCCGTCAAGTCGATCACGACTTGGCCGCTGTTCCGCAGATCCTGCTCGTGTTCCTCAGAGGAGGGACGAGCCACCACACTACAGCTCACTTATTTCTCTCGAAAAAGGAGTTTTCCACCGCTATCCTTGTACAAAACACCTATTTCAGGGTCTGAAACCCAGAAACAACAATCCATACGTCGAGAAGATGGTTAGAAAGATAGATCCTACTTGCCGAGGTCAGACTGTTTAGAACTCGATTGGTGTTAAATGGGGTTGGCCGGTGAGTGGGCCTCGATGGATTAAGGTCAGATGGCAACCTGCTCCGTACGCACCATCATTCAAGTTACGCCTTTCAGTATCCAAAGTAGAAAAGCAAAACTTCGTACACAGCTCTACAAAGGTGCAGTTTAGCGAGCAATGCACACCGGAGTGCCGAATAAGTTGAGAGGGAATGAAATCTCCTCTCCGCTCGCTATTTGTTATGGGTAGTAATTATAGGTTACTTTTGGCCTTAAACGGGTGGCGACACTTATGTCGTTCGCCACGCACGTGTAAGTTGGTGCTCTTCCGACTCATAAGAAATGTCCTATTTTCGAGCTAAGTCGACCTGGAAACCACGCAACTCCTCAATGGGGACCTGGAACCAGAGCGAGGTACACACTTTAATCATAGCGCCACTGCACCGTTAGCTCATTCCCATCGTCGTAAATACGTGCGGATTCTATCGTCTCCCCTTTCCTTCGTCGCGTTTAGAACGTGGACGACCGTCATTTCACGATTAGACCCCAGCCAGCTTGTCAGCACATTCTAGTGAATGCAGCAGTGATGGTCAAGGTGCACCAGCGGAGCCAGTGGAGCAGAGACAGCGAACGACTCTCGTGGTTGGTGTCGCTGGGTCGCAAGTCTGTCGGCCGCGTCCACAGTCCCTTGGGTCTACACACCCGACTGGCGCATATTCTGGCTGAGGACCTGCAGGACGCCTTCGATCCGAATGCCGACGCCATCCAGATCTGGGACCATGCTCTGCTTCTCGGTCTCCTGGTAGAGGCCTTCCTGGTGCCGTATCTCTTGGCCTTCCAGTCCGCGTCGATGGAGGTTGTATCCGTCGCGTTCGTGCTGGTCGCGTTGTGTGAGGGGGTGTTCGTGGTAGACTTGTACGTTCAAGCCAACACGGGGTACTACCGAGGCGGCGACCTCATTCGCGACAAGAAGCTGACAGTTCGGAGATACGTACACTCGTTCCAGTTCGTGCTCGATATCGTCGCTATTCTGCCGTACCAGGCCCTGATCGTAGGTTACGCGAGTATTGTACCGAAGCTGCTGCTCTTGAAGCTGCTGCGATTCTCGCGATTTGCAAGTTTTATCTCCAGTCTCGACGAGTTTTACTCTAAACGCTTCGTACTGCTCAAACTCCTCAAGGTGCTCGTGTCGACGGTGTACGTAGCCCACGTACTGGCCTGCATCCGCTACAGTTTCGACTTCAGCGCTGACGCTACCGACCACTGGCAGCTCGAGGCCTCGGAACGCTCTCGCTCACTCCATGAACGCTACTTGAGCTCGCTCTTCTGGAGCGTTGGCATCATGACGGGGCTCTTTGAGGGGGAGTTGCCACACCACAGCTCCGAGTTCGTCTTCACCATTGTCGTCGCGCTCTGCGGGTTCTCGATGTTCACGGCGCTCTGCACGACGATTTTTATCATCTCAAAGTGCGAGAGCGGCCAGACAGAGGCGATGGATGCGCGCATCAACCAACTGATACACGTCTTGTCCTTCCACCGCGTCCCTGAGGCGCAACAGGCCCAAGCTATCGAATACCTAAAGGTTCGTCTGGCTTGTAATCATTCGACCTTATAGTTCTTGACGACTGTTTTGTTTGGGTTACTTGTAGCGCTACTACACCGATACGCAGTCTAACGACCGCGAGGCCTCCAGACTCTTGTGTCCGTCCATAGCCAGCGACATCCAAGTGGAGCTCCTGAAGCCGATGATTGCGCAGATGACCGTCTTCAGTGGCTGCAGTGACCAGTTCGTCGTCGCTGTCGCGGGGCTCTTGGAGATGATCGCGCTGCCGTCTCAGACGACGCTCTTCTCAGCCGGAGACTACGGCGACGCCCTGTACATTGTCCACTCGGGCGTGCTCGCGATCATCGTGGACTCCGTGACGGTGCGAGACATACGGAAGGGCTCGTGCTTCGGCGAGTTGTCGGTGTTTTCGTCCATGCCACGGACTGCCACGGTGGTCTCCATGACGTACGTCATTCTGTACAAACTGTCAAAGTTTCACTGCGACCGGTTGCTCGAAGGGTACTCGCATGTGCGTCTCTAATCGTCGACCACGTTCAGAACGTCCTCGACCAGCTGAAAAAAGCTGAGGTTATGGACGAAAGCAAACCTTCAGATTCTAATGCTATTACGACCAAACCGCTGTCGGACGTTTCGCCACGAGCAGGAATTAGACGGGCCTCCGTCGAAGCTGCGTTTGTGGCGGGAGCATCCGCCGTTCTGAAGTTGCTGTCGAGAAAGGGAAGGCGGCCTTCGGGTCCGAGACGAATCTTGTCGTGACTAGGGAGGAAGAACGTGGTGACCCCAGCACCGCAACCAGATCTACAGTACAATGGCGACCAAAGAATTGGGCTACAAACTCGAAAGTCCGGCCCAGAGCACCAGGAACAACGAACAACAGACGACGTTGATCAAGACAAGCGCAAGAAATCCCTCAATCCCTATGATGTTAGTCATTACACGGCATCAATGCTCACGCTTGAGAAGTACGGCATCTGGCGGCTGCTGCTGCTCCCAAAGTGTATCGACCAGCACTCTGCGCTTCGCATGTGGTGGCTCCTGCTGCTGCTGGTGAACATTGGGTACTCCTGGCTCATGGTCCCCGTTCAGATCGCCTTTCCGTTGTGGCAACGACCGTCGTGGCTTATTCAGTCGCTGGACGGTATCTCGAACCTTGGTTTCCTTCTCAACGTGGCGTTGAACTTTAATTTGTCATTCGTGGTGGACTCGGAGAAAATCATGGATACGAGGAAAAGCGCCCGCAGATATCTCAGCGGTAGCTTTATCTTCGACCTGCTCTGCGCTCTACCACTCGAGTACGCGTGCATAACAAAGTACGGACTCCTGCGTCTCCCGAGATTGCTGTCCGCCGTCCACTTGAAAACCCTTTTGAGCGAGATATCGTACTTCATTCCGTTCAACAGCAGGAGACAACTGCTGCTGCTTGGAGCGTCCTTATTCATGATGTTCCACGTCGTCACCTGCATTCACTTTGGGATTTCGTACCTGGAAGGATTTAATCCGAATGAAGAAGAAGCGTGGATCTCGCCTATCAGTCTATGCTTGCACCGACTGAACGCCACGCACTTGGAAAGCTGCAATGGCACGGTATTCCACGAGAAATCCGATCAGGACGTGCTGCATGCTATTACACTGTGGGGATACTCGCGCTCGCTTTACTACGCTGTAGGAGTGCTGGCGTCTCCGGGTAAAAGTGTCGAGCCCCATGGCATGGTACAGTTGGTAGCAGCACTCGTGCTTATGCTCAGCGGGTTCGTGTTCACTGCTGTCGTCGTGGATAACGTCCAGAAACGATTTACCGCTTCTGCGTACGAGCAGAAGGAGTTTGTGGCCACAAGCTCGAGGATTCAGCAGTTTCTGCGCTAACAGAATGCACCGCTAGTGATCCACCAGCGCGTCAAGGCCTTTCTCGACTACTGGTGGTCCGCGCATCGCGGTGCTGGGATTGGGGAGCTCCTGGCTGATCTTCCGCGTTCAATCCGGCTGGACTTGCTGGGCTGCATTTGCCTTCCAGTGCTGCAAACGCTCGCACTCTTGCAGGGCGTGAGACCGGTGCTGGGTAAATTGGAGGAAGTCCTAGTGGAAAACGCTAAGTTCATTCTGTACGGACAAATGGAGATCGTTTATCGGTACGGAGACTACGTCACCGGTCTATTCTTCCTGCTTGAGGGACACGTGTGTGTCGTGGAGAACGGTGGAGTCTCACGTGAAGCCCCGCGCGGATTTTTCTTCGGCACAGCGGCTCTTACAGCTCAGGGTGACGGCGGGTATTTGGAGCACGTGAGTGCTAGCAGTGGGTGCATTGTGCTGCTGGTGTCTCGTGAACAACTCAAAGCGATGGAGCTCATCTTCCCTGGATTTAAGGAGGCCCTCTTAGCGCTTGAACACCGACTGCTGAACAACAAGCGGACGTCGATCTCGCTCCAGTCTCAGACCGATGTTCCTCTTCTCCGAGCGAAGAAAACGGGTAAATTACGGCGTATTTTTCGCAGCGTGGCAGACACAGTCACGAGTGTGCACGACCCAGATTCGACGTTCATTACGATGTGGGAAGTGTGGATTTTCGTGGCGTTGACTGTTCAATGGGCTCTGGTCGTTTTCCAGGTATGTTTCCCATTAGAAGCCAGGCACGAACAGGCTGACGCCTTGATGCTGTTTCTGGAGTTTTCTTTTCTCCTCAACATGCAAATCCGATCGCGACTTGGATTCTACGAGTATGGGAACAAAATCATGGACGCCAAGCGCAGATATGTCAGATCCTACGCTTTCGTGATTGATATTGCGGCTCTCTTACCGCTGTACATTGTGAACTGGAGCTTGCCGACACACAAGAGACTCAACATCGTCAACGTCAACAAGCTCCTACGGTTGTTGAAAGTGCCCAAGCAGCTACTGGAACTCGAGCAGCGATACCTCAAACACACCACCGAGCTCCGGCTATTCAAGCTGTTATACTATACCTTCATGCTGTCGCACTTGCTCGGGTGTATTTGGTTTAATTTCGCGTCAAAGCAGGCGATTCCCAGCTCAGACCCACCGGCATTTGGTGATAATTTGTGGCTGCCTTCTACCCACGTGGGCAATGGATCACTCGTGCTTCAATACACGGCTTCGTTGTATTGGTCCTTCGGCCTCATGTCGGCCTCGAGTGAGCCGGAGTTCCCCAAAACTACCGCACAATGCACCTTCAGCGCGTTCACCATGACCGCTGGGTTCTTCTTGTGCGCCTACGTTATCGGCAACTTCACCGACATCATCGAGCTCAACAGCGCCGAGACCAGGCGGTTCAACGCCAAAGTGCGCGCCGTGCGCCGTATGCTGCAGCACTTCCGCACGCCCGACGACCTGCAGCAGCGAGTGGAGACGTTCTTGCTGTTCAAACGCTACCATACCGTCACTCAGGAGAACCTCCTGGTCCACTATTTGTCGCCTTCGCTGCTCACGGACATCCGCCTTATCCACCTCAAGCCAATGCTAGAGCGAGTGGAGTTTCTCGGTGGAATGGAGGGGTCCATCACGCGCATGCTGGTGTCTCAATTCACGCAGATTTTGGTCTCGCGCGGGGAATTCGTCTGCAGATTCGGCGAGAGAGGCAGCGACATGTTCTTCATCTTTGCGGGTGTTGTCGACGTCCTCCTTCCTTCAGAGAAAACCGATACTGCCATTCCCATTGCCAACGCCAATTGGAGCGGTCGCGTTAGCGTTCATCGTCGTGGCTCGCACTCTTCAGTTCGAGTTGGTCCGATGGTGAATGATATAACGAGTGGCGAATTGCCAAAGAAACCCGAAGAGGGGTACCACAAAGTGAACGAGCTTAAAAACGGCGAGTACTTTGGCGATCACGGGCTGTTCACTAATGGAACACGCAACGCGCACGTCCAGGCTCAGACTTCCTGCATCCTCTACAAGTTGTCGCGTGAGTCATTGGAGCTGGTGTTCGCCAGGTACCCCGAGTGGAAGTGGAAGGTGTTGCGGATCGCTAGTATCCAACGAGAGAAGCAACGCCTTTTGATCCAGTCACAGGAGGAGCAGCAGCGCAGCCTGGCAACTGCTACGGGGTTTATTCTTTCTCAAGCAGACATTATGAATGAGCGCGCTGAGCGGGTGAAGGAGAAAATGGATCAAACTCGTTGGACAAGAACTCACAGTTTGAGCTCGACTCTCGACCAACTCCCGTTTGTTTACAAGTTCAAGAAAAAAATGATCAGACCGCTTTACAGGGTCCTCTCCAGTGTAACCCGCGGCGTGCCAGCGCAGAGCCCGTTCCACATTTTCTGGCTCCGGTTTATGGTGTTTTGTACGGTGTACATTGCGATTATTACCCCTAATCAGCTCGCCATAGACCCCATGGACAGACTGACATTCATCACCGCAATCGTGAATCTTCTCACTTTGCTCTCTGAAGCCGCGTTTGTGGTGGATGTGTGGTTCAGTTGGCATGTGAAGGAATCCAAGACGGCGATGGAGCTGTACGAGCAGAATCTGGCCGCCGTGTACAAGAAGGAGCGAATGATGTACGACGTTATCGCTGCGATTCCCTTCTACGGCTTCCTCGCAGCCTTCAACTGCAGCTCAAGGTTAAAGTTGCTGCGTTGCGTCAAGATGCTCAATCTCATGGGGTATCTCGACGAACTAAGCCGCAGCAGAGTCGCCAACGAGCTTACCAAGTTCGCTCAGGTCTCCCTTGTGTACTTGCTTGTCGTCTACTGGGCAGCGTGCGCGTACCTAGCGGTGGCTATGGAAATCGGCTTTGGATCGGAATGGCAGTCGTGGCTCCCGTCTAAGGCGCTAGAGATCTCTGACCCAGAGAATCCGTCAAGTGCGCAACTTACGCTGCGCTTGCTGCGTGGGTTATTCTTCGCGACTACGGCGTTCGTCAAGAAAGCGCGCAACATTGCGCCGGATTCTGCGTCAGCATACGCGTTCCAGATCGCCATGTCCTTCATCGGCCTGCTCACTATGTCGTTCGTCATTGGAGAACTCGCGAGTCTCTTCATCTCGCGCAGTAGTCTGGAGGTGGGCTTCCGCAAGAACCACATCGCAGTTAAAATGTATCTGGAGCGCTTGCGCGTCAGCGACAAACTCAAAGCGCGTACTTGCGCCTTCATGGCGACGCTCTGGGCCTCGCACGCTGGACTCAACTACGACGAGCTGTTCGCCGACATGCCGCGTGAGATCCGGTCGGCGTGTGTGCTGCAAGCAGCCAAGATCCCGCTTAACTGGTTCGTCATGAAATTAATCGGTCCAATTTGTGGAGATGCGGACGCAAACGTGGAGGCTTTCACGCTCTCCTTAGCCGAGCATTTACGTTTCGAGGCTTATTCACGCAACGAAGACGTCATCACGGAGGGCAGGATCGTGCAGGCCATGTACTTTGTCACGAAAGGGTTCTTGAACATGCAAAGCAGCTCGCTGCTGGATCGACCGGTGGGCCTTCGTGACGGCAGCTACTTTGGGGAGCGTGGATTGCTCGGCTGCACCATCAGTGCGTATACGGTCACTACTGTGCGGGCCTGCGACCTGTTTTCTCTGAGATCAGAGGCGTTCGCTCAAGTGCTCCGAGAGCATGAATTCTCCAGTCTAGCTCTTGATGTCTGCAATCGCGCGTATAAAGAGCTGAAGGCAAAGTCTGTTGCGGATTGCTCTAGAATCGACATGGAGGGGCTCTGGGGTGCTGCGTTGCTAGACGCTATTCAAGACTTGCGGAACCACACTGCGTCACCTCAAACCCCCAGTGGAGAGGAGTCTGTCGAGAAAATCACCAATCGAAACGGACAACGGTCTAAGCAGTCGACAGCGGAGCAAGATCAACGAGTTCGTACGTCCAGCGTTATGAAGGACGACCAATCAGTGGCATCTCACCCAGTCTTCGAGGCGTTGGATACCGCACAAAGCTCGTTCGAGGCGTTCATGCCCCTACTTTATATCATACTGCCAACCGATCCTCTTGACTGGAAAACTAGCTTTGGCCAAGTGTGAAAAACAGTTATGATATCTACAGTACACACAGTCAGCTAAGGATTGTCCACACAAAAGGTGTTTCCGTGTCCAAGTGCAGTCCACAAGTACACGTAGGAGTCGTATCAGTTCTAAAACTTATATATATATATATATGTTGTACCTGATTTCGCTCCAGATAGACCTGTTCTAAATGAAACATTCCAAACACTTGTCTGAACTGCGCTTTTTTAAAAGCTTAAAAGCGCAGTTCAGACAAGTGTTCTTACTAGGGCTACGCTTAGGCGCGGATAGCAATTTTATGGGAGCAACCAGGGTTTGCAAGTAATAGTATGCTCTGTCTGGAGGTGTTTTTCTGGTGCACCTGCAGACGGATGCATGAATACATCATCAAAGTGAGATCAAAGCGTTGTAGCCCCGGTGTTGGTCAGTATGGACTTATCCCCAGGAAGCTTTGAAAATTAAAACTAAATGTATCTAAAAGGTTGCCTCATGCATTTAGGGCTACATACATCGAGTATGTATTCCCTGCGGTCACACTTTCGAACTTGTAGCCACAAAGTCGTGCTGCGCACGAGGAAGCTCTGAAATTTCCAGTGCGACGTTGACATGGTTAAAAAGCTACGTCGTGAGAGGCAATGATAGCAAGCAGAATAATGTAGGAGGGCAAAAGAGCTGCAGAAAAGAGTTATACTAACTTAGTACTGATTCGTGATGCTACATGTACTACATGTAGTAGTATGGACTAAGTCCTCGCGTTTGTCCGTCGTACTCCTCCACTGTGGCGTTGGCAGTGGCGATAGTCATCACCAGCGTGGTGTTACGCATAATGGCGCAATAGTTTTCCGCGTAGGTGTTGATGGGGTTCTAACACAGCGCCTCTTGGGTCTGGATGTTGTCCGTCGCACTGTTCACCGTCGAGATGGCGCTGTTCAAGTTGGCGGTGACCGTCGAGTTGGCCGTTACGAGGCGGCGAGAAGAGCTCCAGCCCACCGGCAGACTGTAAAGCAGCTCCAGGTAGACCTCGTAGATGCCGAGGACCTGGTAGAGCAGCGCGGCGCCCATGACAGCCAAGCCTGTGAGCTGCGTCATCTGGTTCCACTTGCCGATCTCGGACAAGCCTTCGAGCTCGACGAGGTCGCCGACGTAGTCCTGGATAATGGAGATGGTGTTGACCGCGCCGTCATTGGGCTGCCAGGCCGTCGACAATCCCATTGTGTCCGGTGCGTAGCGACAGCCAAGGAAGATCGATAGAACGTTCAGCGGCAGCAGCACCGGTGATGGTCGTGTTGAGGCTGGCGCCGCGGAACTCGACGGCGAAGAGCCCTCGCGGCGGAACGGGCGGAAGAACTGGGTACTGAGCGAGTGTGTCTGCATCATGGTCTTGTGTACGACGTTGTCGTAGCTGCGGCCGACGGCGCGCGTGCGTTTGACCTTTTAGATGTCATCGTTGGGCTGGATGAACCAGCCTCGTTGGGCTTGCGCTTGAAGTCGTTGACGATCGACTGGGCTCGGACCCACGGGATAAATAGGAAATTGCATTTATCCCAAGAAAAAACCCACATGATAAATTACCGTTTAAATTACTTACAGACACAGGTTGCGCGAAGATGGGCGCGTCGCCGACAGGGTCAACATTCACATGGGTGATTCATAACGGTAAGAGGTATACGATATAACGGGTTTTACAAACCGGCGTCGCATCAATAACTGCGTATTGTGTAGTCTTATCTATAAGATTTCCGGACAATCAGACCCTTTAAATTACGAATGCTGTGCTTTTTAACAAAAAACTTTATTTATGAAGTTTGAGAAATGGGTGACCGTATAGCAGATGGAGCATTCACGCAAAGAGGTTGATGTTAAACTCTAATATATCAAAATGGCGCGGAAAGTGGTATCACCGGTAGACTCTGAAATAAATTTCAGAGAACATTTGTACCAGGGATGTTAAAAGAACGATTTTTTTGAATAAAAAAAGTAAGTGAAAATCTTCTTTTTTCTTGGGCATTAAAAGAAGAATTATTCTTTATTTTCTTTTATTATGGGCCAAGAACAGTCTACATCTACCAGATGGTGGTGGTACACGACGAAGGGTGCTCGAAAGACCTGTTAAACGTAAGGACTTTGCGTTTGCTTTTCGAGGCAGTCTTATGATGCGGTGGTGAAGCTAGCTACACCTTGAAAGCCTTAAAACGAGTAATTTTTGTAACCCCAGAATAAAAGAAAAAAATGGCTGTGGCGCAACTTCTTCTTTTAATATAAAAGAACATAAAAGAAAACTCAATAAAAGAACTCTTAACATCCCTGATTTTGTACACTCAGCTAAAACTCCAGTTGTCCTCATATCGCTAATGAAAAAGCGCACGGAGTGATGCACTGGCATGACATAAACCACAGACACCCGGTGCAACAGAATTAAGTCCATATATACATGGATGTATGAAGCTACAAATACTTCTCACGCATGGTTCGTTTGGTTATTGTTTCTCTTTTTTGCCACCTCTTTCTAACCATGCTATATCTACTTTTTTTTTCTCGCATTGTTGGGCAGATACTGCGGCTGCAAAGCAGCCGCGGGAGATGCCACGAGCTGCCCACGGGTAACCTCCTACAAAACTAAAAACAAAACGATAACAACAGATTTGGTCAAAACCCTCCTGTCGTAGCCTCTCCATGTTAGTTCAGAGGCCGTGGAGCGGTACTCCGGTGTTGTTGTAACTTGCGTGCAAGCTGAAGGCGGATAGATGGGTAGGTACGTAGGGCGGTTGCTTGGTTTTGTGGTAGAAAGCGAAATGGCACAATAGCTGAAGTCCTGCTCAACGATTGATGTGGTCCTACGAGTAGACAAAAGTGGGTGCGGTCACTACCATGCAGAAAGACAGATATCGACGCGGCTTCAGTTTACCGGCCTCAGTTTACTTGCCTCAGTTACCGAGGTCCGAATTAACCCGATTTGGGCTGCCTACACTGCTATCCCAGTAAAATATTAAATTAGGGGTAGTCAATAATGTCAACTGATTTTTTTAGCTGTCTTCAATTTCCCAAATCGAAGATGGGCTATACACTTTGTCCAGCACTTGTTTCACCGACAAACATGCTAGGGCTCTGCCCTAAACAGCACGACTAACACGACCACAATAACAAACGTTTGCAAGCAGAAAGACGACATCCATTGGCGGCGTACGGTTTTATCAACGCTACAAAGTCTCACTACAGTACACTTGCTGTGGGCTACATGATGCAGCCTACAGCCACGGACAAAGGCAAGGCAAGTAAACCAATGCACTTAAAAGTAAGAGGTTCATGTGAGGACATGAAGTCTAAATAGATGATGGGCGTCGATGTAGCCCACGGCAACGATAAAAACTGGCACATCGTAGATAGCAATACGACGCCAATGGAAGCGCTTTGCACGTTGAAGCTATGCTGACCGGGCGCGTTTAACTTGAAGCCAACCATGTTGAAGTGGTACCAGCGCCATGCGTTTCTGCTGTCGATGACAAACCTCGAGATGCGCATCGCACGAAAGAGCCTTTCAACACTGAGCGAGTGATCAGCCTCTGCTTCAACACCACAGCTCGCCGGCCGAAAACTGGCGTGCACTGAACGGTATCCAGCTCCTGAGAGCTCGGGTCGGGTCTAAGCGTCAGCCAACGATCCAAGTTGCTTCAACGTCACACCCTGCGTTTCAACCAAGCCGAGTCGAGTGAGCTCGTAAGAGCCACCCGCAGCATTCTGCCTGTGGTATCCGTTGCAGCGGCTCGAGCGAGTGAAACACAAGGTTGAAGATCACGTACAGTACCAAAATAAATAAAATCCCGCATTTTCCACCAATCATCGGCGCTCTTTTCGACTTTGCGCACCTCTTGTAAAACCAGTCAAGAAAACGCCGTGTCGGGAGCAAGTCACAGGGTGTGAGTGTCACCTGCCCCTAGCTGCTGCTGCTTCTCCTCTTCCTCCATGGCCTCGGGCGCCGACACGTTCCCCGCGCGCGGCGGCGCGCTCTGGCCGGCGCTGAACGACGAGGAGATGGCGGCGGTCTCGTCCTCCTCCGCTTCCTCCTCCT
>JAIKVE010001071.1:0-13901 GCA_024679115.1 Phytophthora pistaciae
TGCCGGTGGCGCCACGACGCCGTCGGACGGCGCGCTGCCGAACCTTTCGCCCTCGGGCAGCGATGCCGCCGGTCAAACTTCGGCTAATACGACTCCAGGAGGAACCAACGCGTCGGCGTCCGACCAGCTCTCACTGAACCAGCGCAGCGTCGACGTATAACTGCTTTGACCACGGTACAGTATCAAGAAGCTGGCAAATCTTGACGTGTTTTTAATTGAATGATGAGCAAGTTACATATTCGATAAACATTGTTATTATCGCCGTAAATGCTACCAGCTACGCCTGTGGGTATCAGCTACTTACAGCGTCTGGGTATCTGATACCCACAGGCGCCGCTGGTAGTTGTGGTTAGATCCTACCTTTTCTAAACGAAAACTCTTGTTCTACACGACAGCTCGGTGGATACGCGTTCATTTGTTTCTGAGCTTTTATCTTCAGTTGGAACTGTACGCTGGCATCGCCCGCCAGCGTCGTTTATTTATTTGCTCACTCCACTGCTTCTTTCTCCATGAACTGTAATCTATATCGTCTACTCGTACTATATCAAAAGCAACGAAGCGCGATGACGCGGCTTACTCGGATGTTTTTACCGTCAGTGGCAACGGCAGCATTTTGGACTGCTTCTCCGAGATCTTGACTAGCTGATAGGCGGCAACTCCTCCAATCTGTTGCAACAAGGTTAACAATAACGACATCAGCACAAGATCTTTTGCAAATGTATCTCACGAGGCGATGGGTACGTACCGCAAGTGCCATGCCGAGAACCGACTGGACGGTGACGGGGTTGCCAAAGTACAACACGGCGCTGAGGATGACGACCACGCGCTTCATCGTGCTCATGATGGAGAAAGTGAGCTCCGACACTTCACCCAGCACCCACGACGAGCAGAAACTGCCGATGAAGTGCATCATGCTGCACATGAGCACCTTGCCGAACGGAAAACTCGCGACAAAGTTGTCCTGGTGCGCACGCGCGCTCATCAGCACGAACGGCGCGTTGATGGCGAAGGACACGAACGCGCTGTAGAAGTGGAGCTGTCAGAACAAAGAAAAATAAAAATTAGCATCAATAAAACACGAATTAAACTCCCAGCGGACATCTTTACTCACGTTGACGGTATCAACCACGATACGGCGGCGCAGCAGGAACTTGGCGTACATGCTCTGCATGACACCGAGCAGCGCTGACGTCACGGCGAACATCACTCCTGAGAAGGCCAGGTCCTGCACCACCAGAACGCAATCCACACCAACACATCCCTGTTAGCTCGTGTACCCTTTGAGCACTTCAACAAACAAACACAAGCTCTTGCACTTACGTTCATGCCCATTTCAGATACCGAGGCCATGACAACGCCAAAGACGATCGGCACGAGACTCGAGTACGTGGCGAAGGAAAACCGCGAGCGGTAGGCCACGTAGGCCAGCACCACGTTGAAGAGGGGCTGCGACGCCTTGCATGTCTGTGTGATGGACACCGGCACGGCGTTGTAGCTCCAGTACGTGAGCATCTTGGCGAACACGGAGAAGAGACTCAGCGGCACGATCCACATGATGCTGCGCATGCGCACGCGCTGCATGCGCCAGGCCCCCGTGCTGCTCGGCGAGCTAGGGAACGTCAGCACCACAACTACAGAGCACCACAGCACAGCCCATACCAGTCCCATACCAGTCAATAAATAGCCTTCCAAACCCACCACTGCAACAATAGCACGTACAGTCGAGGATGATGCTGATAAAGAGGTGGCACATGGTGAGCATCTCGGCCGACACGTGGTGCTCCTTGATCAGCACCTTGTTGGTGAAGGTCGCGCTGGCGGAGAAGAGGTACCACACGCCCAGACAGCAGCCGATCTGTCGTTGCAAGTACAGCCATAGAGAATAAATGCAGCGTCAGAGTCTGAAGCGCAACCCTGTAGCAATACTCGGAGCTGCTCGCTAACTCACCCGCAGCGCCTTGTTGTCCCGCAGACGGCTGATGGCGCGGCCCTTCGGGGCCTTGTACTCCTTGGCGGGCGCGCCCATGCCGCCCTCCAGGTCGTACATGGGGTACGGCGCCGTCATGCGCGCGAGCATCATCGCCTTGAGCTGCCGCCTGGTTTTCCGCAAGTGGGCGAGCGAGCAATTTTTAACCGGCGGCGGTTTCGGTTTGGACTGGCTCTGGCTGCTGCTTGGGCCACACACTTGCCTCGCCCCCAAGCCTTGGGGGCGAGGCAAGTGACACCACGCAACGTTAAACGACGCGGACGCAAGCAAGGGATCAGGACGGCAGGCTGCGGTCTGCTTCAAGACGTAGAGGAACTGCGCGTTTGCAGGATTCACTTGGCAACGCCGCCCTCTATTACATTGCTACGTATGGTGCAAGTTAAATACATTTTATTGTTTGGCACAGCAGCAGACTGCATGCCTACACCTTTTCAACTTCAAAATGGCAAATTGACAGTTCAAAATGACAAAACGTAAGTTCAAAACGACCGCCCCACAATCTTATACGAGCACGATTGGTTGATACAGTTCACTGTCAGCCAATAGATATTAGACATTCTATATTTCTATATATCCCACTAATACATACAGGTTTTAGTATCTGTTTACAAAGTATTGTCGTTTTGATTTTACATTTTGACGTATTGAATTTTCTTTTTGCCATTTTGAAGTTGAAAAGGTGTAGACCAACACCAGGGGGTTATCATGTTGAAGTGGGTCTTGTGGGTCGTTGCATACCGACTTCTACGTTCGAAGCACTTTACGATCGTAGAAGTCGCGGGTCGTGAAAGGCACACGCGCCAGCTCTACGAAGAGGTGTATTTCGATTGTCGCAGTTGCTGGGGCTGTCCTGGGCTATTATTGTCGCCTCAAGCAAGGAAGGAAGCGCGATAATGGAGAACGATGCATCTGGCGACGAGTACGAAGACGACTTGGAGGCGGAGGAGGAAGCGGAGGAAGTCGAGGTGTTGAGAGATTGGTGACGGTCAGGGGCGCGTGTTAATGTATTGAACTTGTGGCGTTATTTGTAGGGAAACGTGCTGCCTGATGCGTCAGAAGTTGTTTGTGATCCTACGACGGAAGCTGTAGAAGACGCTGAGCACGACCTCGACACCATCGTTGCGGATGACGGGGGGATTAGACCAGAAGAGAACAACAGCCAAGGAAAAAATGATGCTGTTGCAGAGGAAGAGCTAGTAGAGGAACTCGATGCCGAAGCAAATGGGCTGGTAGGCGGTGGGGTTGCTTCTCCAGAGCAACCAAGTGAAGCAGAACCAGAACAGCTCATACCCCACCATGAAGAGCATCAGACACCGCGGCGAAGCCCTAAAGCCCGTCCTCGTGCAGCAGAAACGAAAGACTTGCAGATCACTCAGCTTACGAAAAAGCTCACCCAGGCCAAAAAGGTCAACGCAGAACTTTACAGCCAGCTGCAGCGGTTCTCTACAGGTGAAGTTGTTCTTCAGGTGAGGGCTTTAGGCGATTCAATCCTTCTGTGCAGAATTGCTAACCGAGCTGTCGTGACAGCTAGAAAACCGCGTGAAGGAAAAGCAGAAACGAATCGAGGAATTGATACGTGAAAACCGCACACTGAAAAACTCGGAACGTCTATTAGCTAAGGAGCTCGAAGACGTGGAGAACTCGAAGGTGAGTCGATGCAGGTGGCCTTGCCAACACTTTGAATTTTGGCCTGACAATCTGCGTATTATGCAATTACCTTCTAGGATAATTTCCCTAGCAAAAGACGTGCACTACAAGAGGAGTTGCGTGTTTGCAAGGAGCGAATCCGACAGCTCAAGGAGCAATACCGAGCTGCGGATGAAAAGGGTTTCAAGTTGCACCAGCAAAGCTTCGACCTGGCAGTCAAAAATAAGGGCTTAAGTGAAAAGGTTCGGCTCCTTGAGGGAGCAACTGCATCGACGAGTCTTCTTTCACCTGCGCCATCTTCTGCCCGCATCGGAGGTGCACCGCCGATTGAGGGTACGTCCCGCGAGGATGTCCAGACAATCATTGCAAGCCAGGAAGAAGAGATTACTCGGCTACGCCAGCGCGTGGCTCTGATGAAAAAGACTCACAAGGCTGACCAAGCCAAGTACGAGCGGTTGCTGAAGGCTGGTCAGGACGAAATCGACCAGACACGCGCTGAGATGGAGGAATTCTACCAGCAACTGTTTGCCAAGGAGCGAGCAGCAAGAAACCAATTCCTACACATGAAGAAGCTCAAGCGCGCACTTCACGAGCTTGCAAACACCCAGCAGACCAACCAGCGCTTCCAACCGTTCCTGGCGAACCGGGAAATGCGGCTCACAAACCGAAGCAGTGGTGCTCGTCCCAACCAAGCGGGGCAACAGCATTCGCCGCAGAAAGGTCCGGCGTCAAACTCTGGTCGGTGGATTCATGAGGCACTGCACCACCTTGGCTTTGTGATGCCCTTATCCTCGGAGCTTGACGGATCGACTCGATCTGTTACTGGTGAAGCGCCGGAAGACCAAGTCGACATTCCAGAGAACTGCATCCAAGGTAAACTGGTACCGTTTCCGCCTCCAACCACAGTCGACAGAGGGTTTGCAACTATCAGTACACGTGCAAAATTCCACAACAACTTCGGCCAAAGGCGTGGAAACAGACCCATGAATAACGCCAACCTGACTGACGTAAGCGAGCAAGTCACTGCAGAATACACCGACGAGGAGGAACTGGACACGGCCGAAACACACGAAAGCGTGCCGCACACGCCAGAAAATCCCCACATTGCACTGTATTGGGAGGACGATACATGTAGCGAGGCTTAGAAGCCTGCAAAAGATATCCTGATACGTTAAAAAATCATTGCATTTAACTACGTGGAACCAGCAACAGCTTCTACGCCAGCGTCGCACGAACGAAACTTCACCCGAATTTTGCAACGTGCGACAGCGTAGTGCCAACATTCCTTGGGCGTCGGTTTTAACTTCCTGCGGCTCGAGACTCGGACGTGCGCTTTGAATGGCTAGCAAGCACTCGCCTGGGAAAGCGCAGTTATGTCGCTTCTCGATTGCGGCCGGTGGGGGTTCTCTTGGACTGGAGCGCTCGCTATCTTGAGGTCAATCGTCATCGGAAACAAGATATGTAACGTAACGTAGGGCGGCCCTACCAAGCAAAGCAAAACTGCTCAAAGATTACGGACGAAGGTCCTCCTGTCCTGCCATCGAGCGTCGGCGCTGGCATTTCCGATTTAGCTTCGGCAGTCCCACTCTCCTCCTCAGCGACTCAAGCTCCCAGCAGGATACCCATGACCCTGAGCCACCACGTTGAGGTTGATGCTGCCCGCTTCCGCAAGGAACTGCTCTTCGTCTGCTGCAAAAACGACGACCCCACCACTGACCGCGTGCGGCAACTGCACGAGTACGTCGCGTCTTCTCTTCTGTACAGCCGTTGTATTCGAACAGTGCTCTAACTCCTGTGCTTCTTGGTTGAACAGTATCCTGCCCAGCCCCACGGACAAGATGCTGTCTCCAGTGAGCCGAGCAATTCGATCTCGATCGTTCACGGGCTTGCCCAATCGGATGTCCACGGCGTAAGCAAGCAAGCTACTTCTTGTCGACTCGTTCCCGCACCACTCTGGTGGGCATCGATTTCTTCCAAGTGCAGTAGTCCACAGACCAAGCGAGAAGAACACGCCCCGCCCCAGTACGCGCACAAGTAGCCGCAGCCCCGACCTCGGCTTCAATTTTGCTTACAGCCGAGACCGGCACCATAGAACTCAACCGTCCGTGACACAATAACAATATCAACCTTCACATAAGAGCCTCTCATTCCTCCATGCTTCATTCACCACACAAAGCATTTCGTCTACAAGTCAACTTCAACTTCTGTGCCCTTTCAAGTCGTAACCTCCCCCTCATTGGTCAAAACCCCGAAAATAATTATTTTCCTGGATGCGAAAGTGAAGGAGAAAGCCATGAGCTCGACGCTCGACGTGAAGCTCAACCGCATCGACCGCATCTTCCACCCTCATGTAAGTGGAATCCCGCGTACCCCCTCCCCTCTTTTAACACTATCACAATTTAGCTCAACCAATACAAACTACCTATGGACCTTTGTAGGAGATCGTCCAGGGCCAGGTGATCATCTCGTCGCCCAAGGGCTTCTCCCACCAGGGGCTGGCCATGAAGGTGGAGGGCAGCGCGCGTCTGCAGCTGTCCACCAAGAGCGCCGGCCTCTTCGACTCCTTCTACAACAACGTAGCGCCGCTGGAGCTCGTGTACTTCCACCTGCCAGTGGCTCCGGCGGGCAAAGTTCCCCCCGGGATCTCCAAGTTCCCCTTCGAGTTCGAGTTGCAGGGCAACGACGGCCAGGAGCTGCTGGAGACGTACCATGGAGTGTACGTCTCTGTGAAGTACGAGATTGTGTGTGACTGCATTCGAGGGATCATGAAGAACAAGCTCCACAAAACGTTAGAGTTCGTGGTGGAAGTACCGGTGAGTATATTAGCTAGAGAATTTTGCTGTTACTGTGCGTGGGATTTTTTATTGATATTTTATTTTTTTTAGTTGAGAGAGCCACTGCCAGACTCACCGGAGGAGTTCCACATTACCCCGGAGTCTTTGGAGAACGTTCGTCCGGTGAGGATGGATGAAAGTGATGATTCTTTTCAGCATTTGTTAATGACGTTTCCGTTGTTGGTGTTCTGTATTTATGTTAACGGAGTACAGCAAAGTTTGTCGGCGATGCCGTATTTCCACATTACGGGCAAGGTCCACCGCACGAACTGCCCTGTAAACTTGCCGTTTACAGGAGAGGTAAGAATAATATTAGGCGAGTGGATAATTGCCGGCTTGCTCACTGTCGTATTTGCCAGATCATTATCGAGGAAGCGAAGAGTCCGATTAAGTCGGTGGAGCTGCAGTTGATTCGAGTCGAGAGCGTGGCGCATGCTGATGGAGTCGCGAGAGATGGTAACGCAGTAGTTAATGGCGAACTATGCACATACGAGACCCCACTAATTCATTTGTACGGAACAGCGACGGAGATTCAAAATGTCCAGATTGGATGGGGTGATGTTTGCCGTCAAATGGCGATCCCCATTTACATGATCTTCCCGCGTCTGTTCACATGCCCTACGATGCTTACTCCGGGTGCGTTAGAATATTGCTGTCGCTCAGGGATTGCTGGTGAAGCGCTTACTCGTTTTGCCTTGCATATGTCGTGTTAGCTTTCAAGGTTGAGTTCGAAACTAACGTTGTAGTGCTGTTCGAGAACGGGAACATGATTACAGAAAACTTCCCGATCACGTTGTATCGGTAGACAAGTTTTCGGCTGGAGCGAATATTTTTTCTGTTGCTTTTGCGAGTTGAACGAATGATACCGGCTAGGCATAGTTGGTAATTTGTCGAGAACCATGCTATGGGTTTCAAAGTTTTTTTTTTTTTGTTCTCTCACGTATTTTTCTTTTAGTGGCACAGGCAAATGACCTGAGGCCATCAAGCGGCAGCAACTACATTATGTAGCCAGACGCTTATTTGTTGCGCTTGAAGATCTTGCTAACCAGCAGCGTGAACACCTCCGACGGCATCATGGAAACCTGCGCGATCTCCTCGGACAGCGTCTTGTACGTCTCATCCTCGTAACGGTGGTAAACCACAGCGAGATCCAGCTCATTGTACAGCTTCTTGACGGCCGCGATGGCGTCAGCGTCGTTGCGGCCGTAGTTCTTCTTGAGTGTCTCCCTCTGCTCAAGCGTGGCGCGGTCGAGCGCCTGAACCACCAACCAGCTGCACTTGTTGTCCTGGATATCGGTGCCCACCTTGCCAATCACCTTCTCATCGCCGTAGCAGTCGAGGAAATCGTCCTGGATCTGGAAGTACTCGCCGATCTGCACGCAGATCTTCTTGGCCAGGTTGTGCGAAGGCTCGTCGACAACCCCGTTCAGGAACATGGCACACGCAGCCGACAGGTAGAACGTGTAGTAGGCCGTCTTGTTGATCACGATCTGGCGGTAGCTTTACATACACAGGCACGCTGGAGTTAGATATTTACCAGCATTGAAGCATCAGTACCATTGCAAGACGTACCGCTCCACAGTGAAGCGGTCGAGGTCCACATCTCCATCCAGAGGCTGCGACGTCAGATCCAGCAGCTGGCCAATCTCCGTGTGGAAGACAACCTGGAGGCAAAAGTATCGTCAGTTAGTTTTCATTCTCGATGACATGTCAAGCAACTTGACGTACATCGTGGAAGGTGTCAACCAGATCCAGGTAGTACGGCTCCGAGCGGAAGTGCTTCTTGAGGATCTGGAAGACGAATGCCTCGAGCAAGAACGCGTCATTAATGGCGATCATCTTGACGTTGGGCTTGCGGTACCAGCACGGCTGGCCACGACGAGTGATCGACTCGTCCATGATGTCGTCGGCCACGAGGAAAAACGCTTGGAGCTGTAACAATGTATCACCCCGTTAACAACCACCACAAAACAAACGTTGACGCAAAATTATCGTTGCCACTCACCCACTCAATGCACCAGCCCAGAACGCTAGCCTTCTCCTTCAGTTCCGGGGTGAGAACCTTACCAGGGGCCATGGCCTGCGTGCTACAGCGAGCCAGCAAACGCAACACGTCAGCAACATGATACACCCCCAGTACAAGAAATCCAAGCCAATGCGCTGCAACTCACCAGTGCACGACGCTGATGCCGCGGTTGAGCTTGCCGCCGATGCAGTTGTACTCCACCACTTCGTCCACCCAGTCCAGAGCCTCCTGGGGCAGCTGGTGCTTGGTGCGCAGCAGCTCCAGCACCTCCAGCTTGAGCTTGCCGCACACAGCAATGAATTCTGACAAATGCAACAGCAACAATGAGGATACCCCCGTAAGTGCATCATTGCAATCTACACCAAGCGTTATATCCTGCATAGAGGGGTAAGTGATACCTTCGCGTTCCTGGGCCATTGTTTGGTGTGGCGATGACGATCGACAAGTGACGGAGCCGGCCACCTCACGTTTTGGACCTCCTCGATGCAACAACACAATGGATCGTACTTAAACGGAATCGTACCACGAAGCGACGCGAAAGACGTAGCCATGTTGGTCATTGCTGCACTGCACGATGCCGAGCAAGAAGCGTCTTGGGGACTCTGGAAGCCGGTTGAAGCTTGATAATGGCGCATCCAGTCGCGTACCAGCGCCCAGCGAGAAGCGGGTGGTGCATGAGGCTCTCCAGCGGCCTGTGAGAGCGCAGCCCATGCGAGGACCCAGCTCCGCGATCCCTGGCACTGCGAATGGCAGCGGTCAGGTTAGCTGGAAGGACACGGCGTTGGCTGAAGGCGGCATCATCTCGCAAGCTGAACTGCAGGCGAAGATGAAGGAGGAAATCTGCACCCAACTGCTCATCGACGGATACGTGCAGTCATTCGTGGACCTCTTCTATCTGACACACCGGAACGATCCAACGTCCCAGCCCCGAGCGAACGGAAGTGCTCCAGAGCCTCAGAACCCCAATTCCAATGGGGCTTCCGACGGCGCTGCACCAAGAGCCAGCGACTTTACAATGCTGGAGCTGCCGGAGATGGAGTTCCTACGAGATCAGCTCATAGCGGCCGAGCACTGCAAGCGACGCGGGGAGATTCCGGATGTGATGGCAGCTTACGACAGCCTCGCCACGTACTGCGCCGAGAAGCAGGACACCAAGACCATGATCTTCTTTTACGAGAAGTGCTTGGAGATTGCGAGGCTGGTGAAGGATCAGATCAGCGAGATGCGCGTGTTGAGCCAGATTGGCGGTGGGTATCATTCTGCTGGTGATCTGGAGCAGGCGCGTCAGTATCTGGAGCTCTGTGTCGCTATCGCTAAGGTTGTGTACGAGCACGAAGACGACGAAGAGCTACGGGGAGAGGCTTACTCGCAGCTAGGCAAAGTGTACGTGGATCTAGCCTTGCGTAGTGAACAAGCCAAGGAGTTCCTCGAAGCCATCGAGCTGTACAAACTTTATCTGGACTGTGCGGTAAAGTCGCACAACTCCGAGGCGGAAGCCCACGCGCAGTTCAAGATCGGCACCTGCTACAACGCTCTTAACGAGCCCGCCAACGCGCTTCCCTTCCTGGAGACCAATGTACGTCTCCTCATTGAAATCTCACAGCTTCAGCTTCTTACCAAGTCGACGTCTTTGTGTGTTTTGTGTAGCTCGCGGCAGCGAGACAAAGTGGTGACGCGGAGGGGGAGGGCAATGCTTGTGCAGCATTGGCGACAGCCCACGAGAAGCTGGGGAACCAGCAGCTATCGATCGAGTTCCTCAACCACTACGTGACGATCGCAACCCGCGCGGAAAATGTCGTCAACCAAGCGGACGCTTGTGCACGCCTCGGACAGATCTACACAGCCTCCCAGAACTTCCACCGTGCCCGCGAGATGCACGAGAAGAACTACGAGCTCGTCCAAGCTGTAGCTGCACGCACTGGCGACCGCTTGGCACAAAACATCTCCCGAGTCAGTGTCGGAGCTGCCCGAGCGAACGACAAGCTCGGCACACTACTCACTCTCGTCAAAGAAGACTTCCACGGTCTGCTCGCGTGGAAGAACACACGGGCCGTACCCACAGCCGAGTAAGCTCAACAGTTTCTCTAACCCGCAGCTTGCAATATCAAACTCTACTCGGTTTTATTCGCCGTCCGTAGTTTTACTTGGTGACAGCCACCGGCTCGCCCTCCGTGGGCGGGTCCACGATGCTCACACGCAGCAGGCGGCCGTCCAGCTCCTGGCCGTTCATCTCGCTGGCAGCCTCCAGCGCCTCGTCGAACGTCGAGTACACCAGGGACGCCCACAGGTGCGTGTTCGAGTGGTCGGGCGTCAGCAGCTTGGCTTCCTCAAGCGTTCCGTAACCCGAAAACACCTCGCGCAGTCGCGTCTCGTCCGTCTTCCAGTGCAAACCTACGGTGGTCGGACACACCTGAGCTTTAGTCTCGATTGCAACATGGATACACCAGCTTTCTTGCAACAGATTGAGGTCCTACCGATTACGGAGACATGTGTCGACAGCATGCGGCAGCCAGAAGCAGACACCGAAGGCCTCACGGCGCTCTGACGTAGCGTCTGCAGCGCGAGCATCCCGCCGCGACGCATGGCCAAGCTGATCAAATTTTGACTACCTGCAGGGGGTAAATACTGCAACCATGTAGTCAAAACCTATACAAACGGTAGTCAGTTCTTTTAAAGAGACTTCACGGCAAACATGGTCCCTATAAAAGAACACATCTTGTAATAGCTCGGAACAATCGCCACGCAGCAAAGGTGATAGCGGTCGAAGGATCCAAGGAGAAGCTCTCTTCCTCTTGCTCGTTTGCCTCGCACACGCCGCTCCAGCAGGCCCCACAGCATTGCATCTACTCCAAATACTGTAGACTCCCTCCCCACTCATTTTATCCGGTTGAAACCTGCTTGGAACTCGCGGAATGGCCCAAGTCGCGGGTGACAAAGTCATGACCGAAGTGTCGGCGGCGGCGACGCCTCCAGGCAGCAGCGGCGGCGACAACCGCCCGCGTCCCCGCTCGTCCTTGAGTCGGCAGAGCGTGCTCCCCGTGCTGCAGTTCTGGAAGGCTTTCGATCTCGACAGCAAGCGCGTGCAGCTGGACTCGCAGGGCAGCACCATGAAGAGCGAGAAAGATGCGAGCGTCCGCTCCCGCAAGAAGCTGGCGGAGACCACCAAGCACTTCCGACGCTTAGCTACTGACGCTGACAAGGCGGCGGGTGCAGGGCCGCTGCTCAAGGCCTACCAGGAGGAGATCGACCACCTCACGCGCCGAGCCAAGTTCTCGGAGAACGCCTTCTTCCAGCTCTACAAGGGCCTCTACGCTGCTCCGGACCCGGCGCCGGCATTGGCGTTGGTGGCTTCAAGCTCCGCGACGGATGAGCTGACGGAGGAGAACAGGAAGCTCAAGAGGGAGCTAAAGGAGTACGAAGCCGAATTCGCGACACTCAAGAACCAGGATATCACCATTCGGAACTTGGAAGAGCAGGTCGCTGCCGCTGCGAGGGAGCAGGACGATGTGGTGCACCAGCAAGTGGAGCAACGCACGAGGGAGCTGGAGGATCAGCTGGAGAATGTACGACTGGAGTGGGCCCAGCAACGCCGTGACTACGAGCGACAGCTGGAGGCGTCTCGGGCGGAGCTAAGGGAGACGTTTGCCAAGATGGATGCGATGCAGTCGGATTTGTTCGCGCACAAGCAGCGCTCGGGACTTGCTCGTAATGCGCTGGACGCCGAGATGGAAGCTATTTCACAGGAGTCGCTGCTCTCGCAGACGCTGCAGCTGGAGAACGCCCAACTGAAGAAGCAGCTTGACGAGTTGTTGAGCGCTTCGACATCGTCGGAGATCTTCGACGCGCGCGCGTCAACGCGTTTAAGTGGTGACGGAGATATGAGTGAAGGCTTGCAGTCGGCGAGGGAGATGCAGGCAGAACAGGATTCCGTTGTGGCGGCGTTGCGACAGGAGGTGTTCCGTTTGAAGGAGGCCCAAGCTACGGCGAGTGCAGCAGCAGCCGAGGAGTCGAAGCGACTGAAGAATGCTCTAGAGAACGCGCAGCAAGCGCAAAAGGATCTGGAAGCACAGCTGGCGGCGAGACCCACGATTGAGAAGTTCCACGAGGTGACGCGCCAGCTGCGTGTGTTGCAGCAGCTAGAGTACAACATCGTCGACGACGATGAGGAAAGGACCAAGACGTCTTCAATAGATGCCGTGGAGGACAGTGAAGCTGCAGGTGGTCTGGAGGCGGCTACAGTCGAGGTGGAAAAGATTCTGGTGTCGCGCGTACGTCGTCTCGAGCACTCGCTCCAGAAGTGTGAGCGCACGCTTCAAGCTCGGACATCGGCGCTGCAAAGTGTCCAAGGGGAACTCCACGACCGAGACGCCAAGATTCGTGAGCAGGCAACGCTTATCCGCAATCTAGAAGAGGGTGTGGCGGCGCTGGAGAAAGCGCGACGAAACCGCAGCACAACTGGAGTCATCGGCGGTGACATTGGGTCGGAGATCCTCATGGACGCCATGGAGGACCAATTCGCAGGAAGCTCGGGATCTTCTCGCGGCAACGTAAGTACCGCAGCGACAGCAGACTCGTCGTCTTCGACTTCAACCACCTCGTCCGATAGCAAGATGCTGGAGATTGTTCGTGGCCAGCGTGACCGGTTCCGCGAGCGCATGAAGGAGCTCCAGAGCGAGAAGAACCGTGTTGAGGAGCTCGCGCAGTCGTACAAGAGCACGGTGGCACGTCTCGAGACGGACAACATGCAGCTGTACCACAAGATCCGCTACCTGCAGAGTTACGGCGGCGACGGCAAGTCCGCGGGCTCACGCGTCAAGCCCAGCTTCTCCGCGCTGGAAGACGGATCCGGGGGCGCGTCTGACGTTGAGGCGCGCTACCGCGGCATGTACGAGGAGAAGATGAACCCGTTCGTGCAGTTCAACAAGATGGAGAACCAGCAGCGCTTCACGAACCTCAACCCGGTGGACAAGATCCTGCTGACGAGCGCCAAGCTGCTGCTGGCTCACCGCATCACGCGCAACATGGCGTTCGGGTACATGTTGCTGCTGCACTTCCTCGTGGTGGCCACTCTCTATTCGTTCATGCACGTCTGCGGGGTCACCAACGACTCGTAGAGCGGCAGCAACTAATGTGTGTACGTACTTCTTTTTAAACCATAAAAGGCTAAGATATGCATGGTATCTGTCTATGACTTCAACCACTTGACCATCGAATTAGCCTACCTTTTACTAAAAACACCGCAAAATAATCTAATTCTCTCCTAGAATTCATATTTACAATGGGGAAGTGGCAGAATGCGACCAAGGTGGCGCTGTGGCTGCCCGTGGGCGTGACGGTGAACGCGCTGGGCGTGAGCCTGGCCAGCGTCAAGGGCCGCTCCATGCAGCCGGCGCTCAACGACGGCCTG
>JAIKVE010001072.1:0-13891 GCA_024679115.1 Phytophthora pistaciae
ACACCTCCGCTGACATCCTGCTCACCGAGAACGGATGGTGCGGGGACGACGAGATCGACAACCAGGACCAGCTGTGGTACTTCCAGGCCTACCTCGACCAAGTGCACAAGGCCATCACGGAGGAACACATCCCCGTCATCGGCTACACGGCCTGGTCCTTCCTCGACAACTACGAGTGGGGGTCCTACGAGTCGCGCTTCGGCCTGTACTACGTCAACTACACGGCCGAGTCCGGCTCGCCCGACTTCTACGAGCCGAAGCCGACCGATCTCGCTCGCATCCCGCGTCCGTCGGCCAAGTGGTTCCAGAAGGTGGCGTCGACCAAGTGTCTGGGGGTGGAGGGGGAGGCTGCTGCGACCACTGCGACAACACCCGAGAGCTCCGGTCACGGTCACCACGTGTGGCGTTGGCTGTTCGGCATCGTGGCGTTTGCTGCTGTGGCCTTCGTGGCGGTGGTTGTGCTGGTTTTCTTCTTCGGCCGCCGCCTCTGGCGCCACTTCCGTGGCCACGACGAAGGCTCGGCCAACGAAGCTACGCGCTTGCTGTAGACGCCTCTGGCGCCACTTCCGTGGCCACGACGAAGGCTCGGCCAACGAAGCTACGCGCTTGCTGTAGACTTCAATACTTCTGCAAAAATGAACGGTTTGTCGAAGTTCATAACCAATCAATGCATTGAGTCTGTTAACGGACAAGTGGGTGTTATATTGGAAGCATCATGTTCATGCCGATATGTAGCGACTTCGTTAGGCTGATCAATTCGCCGACACCAGCGGGATGCGTTCGTCGCTGTCGTTCTGACGGCGCTGTTGCGTCTTGATCCCCACCAGAAGAACGAGCGCCACGACTCCAAGCATGACGAGAGGAGCCCCGAACAACTCGGTAATGTCCTTCGTCGGTTCCTCAAAAGCCAGCGTCGTGCTGCTGGTGCTGACCTCGTCGAGGCACCTGGAGGTCGAGAGCTTCTGAAACCACTTGGCCGACGGACGGGGAATGCGCGCGAGGTCAGTCAGCTTGGGGTCGTTGAACTCGGGCGAGCCCGTCTCGCTCGTCCAGTTGACGTAGTACAGGCCGAAGCGAGGCTTGTACGAGCCCCACTCGAAGTTGTCCAGGAACGACCAGGCCGTGTACCCGATGACGGGGAGCTTCTCCTCGACCACAGCCTTGTACACCTGCTCCACGAATGCCTCGAAGAAGTGGACTTGGTCCAAGTTCTCGATCTCGTCGTTGCCGCACCAGCCGTTCTCCGTCAGCAAGATGTCGACGGTCGGGTCCTGCGCGTGCATGTACTTGATCATGGCCAGGTATCCCGGCGGGTACGGGGTGAAGAGGTGCGCGCAGTAGTTGTTGCCGAAGCGGTCCGGCTTCGGGTGCAGCGTCCCCGGGATAATGTGCGAGTCGTCCACGCCCTTGTCCGCCGCCTGCCAGCCCGGAGCTAGCGACGCGCAGTCCACCGTCGATGTCGGGGAATCGCAGGAAGTCACGGCTTGGGACGAATAGTGGTTGAGCTGGAACATGTCGTACGATCCCTTCAGGAGAGCGGATTCCTCGGCCGTGAAGCGAGGAAGACGGTCGCCGGCGATCTCACGCATGACAGCGGGGTAGTCGCCCGTGAGGAGCGGCTGCAAGAACCAGCCCATGTCGAAGTCCATTGCTCGCTGAGCGGCAGCGACGTCCTTGGGGTTGGACGCGTCCAGCGGGTAGAAGTAGCTGGAGACCAGCACCATGCTAATGCGAGCGCCTGAGGCCACGACACCGGCCTCTCTCAGCTCCCGGAACTTCTTGACAGCCTTCGCGTGGCACATGAGAACTCTTTTCGACACCTCGTACGCTTCCGTGGGGGATCCCCTACGGGCCGGAGGCATGTTGGGGAACCCCATGCCGTACGCGTAGCCCACCAAGCCAGCGGCTCGTTGAACGTAGTCCAGAAGTTGACCTTGCTGCCGAACTCGTTGAACATGAGCGTCGCGTAGTCCTCGAAGTGGCTGGAAATGTCGGGGTTGAGCCACGCCTGAGGGTCGAGCTCAGTCTGCAGGGCCAGGGGCAGGTCGTAGTGGTGCAGCGTCAGGATGGGGGTGATGCCGTTCGCGTTCAGTTCATCGATGACCGAGTGGTAGAACGCGAGGCCTGGCGGGTTGGGGCGCATTCTACGCGTTTCCGGGTCCCAGGTCATAGCGCGCGACCAGGACGTGGAGAACCGGAAGGACTGCAGATCCGTCTCGACCATGAGCGTGATGTCGTCGTGGTAGCGGTGGTAGAAGTCGTCCGCGACGTTCGCGCACTCGATGCCAGGGGTCTCGCGACAGTAGGCGTCGTAGATGCTCGGCGTGCGGCCGGACTCGTTCCAGGCACCTTCAACTTGGTAGGCCGCCGTGGCCGAGCCGAACATGAATTCATCCGGGAAGCAGCGAGGCTCTGCGGTCACAGAGGACGGGGAGGTAGACAGCAGCAAGGCGGCGAGGCCACCGGCCAAACGGAGACCGTGCTCCAGGATCCGCATGGTTGAACGACGCTCAGCGAATTCGAAAGTGAGCTACTGCTATACTGCGGTGGGGATTCTACATTAACGAGGTGCCATCAATGATCGGTGGATGCACACGAGTGCTAGTGCTGCAGATGGTTGAAGTGTGCAGGACGCAAGTGAAGTTGAAGCACTGCGTTTTCTGAGAAAGTCAATGGGGGGGGGTAGTACCCCCCCCCCCCCCCCCCCAAGTACCCCGGGGGTACCACGGGCTAATGCAAATGAGAAACTCGATTAGTGTCGTGTTTATCGGCTTTTGCGTGCTGTTCCAGCAGTACTGCATCGTGGGCTGCTACGGTTAGTTCGATGCAGTACGGGGAACGCGTTGGTATCCCTGGCGACGCTTGAGGGTGACCACGACAGCAGTTAGAGCGACCACCGCAATAGCGACAAAGGCGACCCAAAACCCAAAGCCCTCCACCGATCGCACGGTAGAGCTGCTCGCGGAAGCCTCCAGCTCGTCCCAACCATCCAGGCACTTGGTCGTGGCCACCTTGTGGAACCATTTCGCAGCCGGACGAGGAATGCGCTCCAAGTCCGTGGGCTTGGGCTTCTGGAAGTCCGGAGAGCCCGTTTCGGCGGTGAAGTTGACGTAGTAGAGTCCAAAGCGAGGGCCATACGAGCCCCACTCGTAGTTGTCCAGGAAGGACCACGCAGTGTACCCCACGACGGGGATCTTCTCCTCCACTACGGCCTTGTGCACTTGTCCGACGAACGCCTTGTAGTACTTGAGTTGGTCCCAGTTCTCCACCTCCTGGTTGCCGCACCATCCGTTCTCCGTCAGCAAAATGTCGACGCTCGGGTCGTGCGAGTGCAGGTAGCGGATCATGTCAAGGTAGCCCGGTGGGTAGCCCGTGTAGCGACCGCAGTAGTTGTTACCGAACTTGTCCGGACGCGGCTGCATCGTTCCTGGCATGACGTGATCTTCATCGACACCCTTGTCGGCTTCCCACCCGGCGGTGAGCGACGAGCAGGGCGTCTTGGACGTCTCCGAGTCACAGGAGGTGACGGCCTTACTGTAGTAGTGATTCATCATGAAGATGTCGTACGAGCCCTTGAGCAAGGCTGATTCCTCCGCCGTGAACTTGGGAAGTCGATCTCCAGCTCGCTCACGCATGACGGCGGGGTAGTCGCCCGTCACGATCGGCTCCAGGAACCAGCCAAAGTCGAAGTCGAGCGCGCGCTTCGCAGCCTTGACATCGTTCTCGTTGTTGGGGTCGAGAGGATAAAAGTACGCAGACACGAGCACGATTCCGATGCGAGCCTTGTCACCGACGACGTCCTTCGTCTTGAGCTCGCGGAATTTCTGGACAGCCTTCGCGTGCGCCACGAGGACGTTGCGGGAGACGGTGTACGCCTCCGTTGGTGATCCTTTGTGTCCGGGGGCGAACATGCCCGTCCCGTAGCTGTAGCCGACGAAGGCGATCGGCTCGTTGAACGTCGTCCAGTAGTCGACCTTGTGGCCGAACTCGTTGAACATGAGCGTCGCGTACTCGACGTAGTGGTCGACGATCTCGGGGCTGAGCCAGCCGTTCGGGGTCAGCTCGTACATCAGCGCGGCCGGCAGGTCCCAGTGGTAGATGGTCAGGATCGGCACGATGCCCCGGGCGTTCATGGCGTCGATCAGCGCGTGGTAGAAGGCGATACCTTCCGGGTTCGGACGCATGTGGCGGCTCTCCGGGTCCCATGTCGTCGCGCGCGACCACGAGATGGAGAAGCGCAGAGACTGCAGACCCACGTCCTGCATCAGGTTCAGGTCGTCCGGGTAGCGGTGGTAGAAGTCGTCGGCCACGTTGGCGCACAGCATCCCGGGCTGGTCACGGCAGAACTCGTCCCAAATGCTCGGCGTTCGACCCCCTTCGTTCCACGCGCCCTCGACTTGGTAGGCGGCGGTGGCCGTGCCGAACATGAAGTCCTTGGGGAAGCAGCGCGGCTCGGGTGCGGCCCCGACAGGAGACAGCATGGTAGTCGCCAGGCCGCACACGAAGCCGAGGAGGGAGGCCCACTTCATGCTCTTGATCAATTGCCGGCAGCAGCTTGGGGGCAATTGAGCGAACTGGGGAATGCCGGAAGATTTTGCTCACAAAATGCTGAGTGAGCGGGCAGCTAGCTCGCTGCTTCAGCCACGCATATTTGATGGTGGGTACGAGCTCGTGGCCGACCTTGAAGCAGGACAACGCTGCAGGGATTTGCTAGTCGCATTTCAAACCATTTCGGTGATCGAATTGGGAAGAACGCATCAAGGTTGAAGTGACTACAGTACACGCCATCAATGAGGACGGCCGGAACGAATGGCCAGGCACGAGTCCGTGCAAGATGCGTGGACGACTACAGGGCGCGTGCATGTATAGTACTACTGGTAAGCAACGTACGAATCAAGACACCGGTACAGCACGTGCATGCGAGGCAGCCAAGCTCTTTATATTCCTGTTAGCGTGCTTGCCTGTCAAAAATCGTACGCAAAAACCATCGGAAGACGTCGCTTTCAGCGCACCGGAGCGACCTAGTTGCGCGACACGAGCGGCTCGTAGCCGCTGCGGCGGTGGCGGAAGACGGGCACCACCACGACGCCGATCACGACGGCGGCGAGCGCGACGAAGCCGAACACAATGCCGAAGACGGACGACTTGCTCTCGTGCGAGGCGGTCGCAGCCTTGGCGTCGATCTCGCTCCAGCCGTCGAGGCACTTGGTCGTGGCCACCTTGTGGAACCACTTGGCCGACGGGCGCGGGATGCGAGCGAGGTCCGTGGGCTTGGGCTCGTAGAAGTCGGGCGAGCCGGTCTGCTCCGTGAAGTTGACGTAGTACATGCCGAAGCGCGGGCCGTACGAGCCCCACTCGTAGTTGTCGAGGAAGGACCAGGCCGTGTAGCCGATGACGGGGATCTTCTCGTCCACGACGGCCTTGTACACCTGCTCCACGAAGGCCTTGAAGTACCAGAGCTGGTCCATGTTGTCGACCTCGTCGTTGCCGCACCAGCCGTTCTCGGTCAGCAGAATGTCCACCGTCGTGTCCTGCGAGTGCAGGTAGCGGATCATGTCGAGGTAGCCGGGCGGGTAGCCCGTGAACATCTCGCAGTAGTTGTTGCCGAAGCGGTCGGGCTTGCCGGGGCGCGTGCCGGGCATGAGGTGGCTGTCGTCCACGCCCTTGTCCGCGGGGTAACCAGGCAGCAGCGTCGAGCACGGCGTTCTCGACTCGTCCGAGTCACAGGAAGTGATGGCCCTAGAAGCATAATGGTTCATCATAAAGATGTCGTACGAGCCCTTGAGCAGCGCAGACTCCTCCGCCGTGAACTTGGGGAGACGGTCGCCGGCACGCTCACGCATGACCGCGGGGTAGTCGCCATTCACGATGGGGTTCAAGAACCAGCCGAAGTCGAAGTCGAACGCGCGCTTGGCAGCAGCAACATCGCCCTCGTTGTCGGCGCGAAGCGGGTAGTACCAGTTCGAGACCAGGACGATGCCGATGCGGGCCTTGTCGCCGATCACGTCGGTGGTCTTGAGCTCGCGGAACTTCTGCACGGCCTTGGCGTGGGAGATCAGCACGTTACGCGAGACCGTGTACGCCTGCGTGTCCGATCCCGAGTAGCCGGGCGCGTGCATGCCGAGGCCGTAGCCGGCGCCCACGAAGGACAGCGGCTCGTTGAACGTGGTCCAGAGCTGCACCTTGCCGCCGAACTCGTTGAACAGCAGCGTCGAGTACTCGAGGAAGTGGTCCACGATGTCCGGGTTGAGCCAGCCCTTGGGCTCGAGCTGCGTCTGCAGCTCGCTGGGCAGATCCCAGTGGTAGATGGTCAGGATGGGGGTGATGCCGTTGGCGTTGATCTCGTCGATGAGGTTGTGGTACCACGCGATGCCCTCGGCGTTGGGCTTCATGCGGCGCGTGACGGGGTCCCAGTTCATGGCGCGCGACCACGAGACGGAGAAGCGGAAGGACTCGAGGCCCGTGTCCACCATGAGCTTGACGTCGTCCTTGTAGCGGTGGTAGAAGTCGTCGGCCACGTTGGCGCACTTCATGCCGGGCTTCTCGCGACAGAAGTCGTCCCAGATGCTCGGGGTGCGGCCGCCTTCCTTGGCGGCGCCCTCCACTTGGTACGAGGCGGTGGCCGAGCCGAACATGAAGCTCTCGGGGAAGCAGCGCGGTTCAGACGCCGACACAACGGACCCGAAGAGAGCCGCCATGGCCGCGGGCAGCAACTGGCGGAGGAAGCGCATTTGGTCGTGGACGCGCGGAGGACAAGGAGTGGGGGACTTCTAAGTGCGCGCGAGCCGGCAAATGACGGAATGGGATGGAGTGGTGTGTGGCGGTGGAGCCCAGGGAGGAAGAGTCCACGCAGCTTTGATGCGCTTGAAGCTTGAAGCTGAAGTGCATCCATACGGAAACAATGACGTCAATGTGCGCCAGCTGTTACAATCGGTTTATGAGGGATTAGGAATGAAATGAAATTAATTTCTAATTCACATTTAATTTGACGAGATTCTTCCACTAAGTTGCCGATGCAACTTAGCAGAAGGTGTTTCACGAATTGGAGACCGCATGCCACTTTCTGCTGCAGACGAGCTCTTGGACCTTGTGCATTCACGCAGGAGGACGAGACGCCGCGTCGTGCCTTACACGTCGAATCTCCATTGATTCGCGAGCATGACACTTTCTGCGACTTTGCCGTCACGACCAAAAGGCCCCATTCTCTCTTTCGCCAGCAGACCAAGAAGCCGCGATGAAATTCCTCCCAACAAGTGTCTCCGTCACAGCTCTGACAGGCTTCCTGCCCTCGACTCTCGGCTGGTGGGACAACGGCCACATGCTCGTCGCGGAGGCAGCCACGCAGCTCATGGACTCGGCCGATGTCGCGACCATCGAGAGCATTCTCAGTCGCTGGAATGAGGACTTCCCCAACACGGGCGAGATCACGACCTCCGCCGTCTGGATGGACCTCGTCAAGTGTACATCCGTGAGTTCGTACTGCCAGTCTCCTGCTTCGCCCTCCATCACAAGCATGAGCGACTGGCACTACATCGATCTGCCGGTCAACATCAGTGGAGGCAAGTGGGAGGACAAGGACGCGGACCTCTCTCTCTTCGACGACACCATGGGCGGCGACGGCGTGTCCGTCATTGAGGGCGCTATCAAGTCCTTCAAGACCACCAAGTCCAAGTGGGCGGCCAACCTCTTCCTGCGTAACTTCATCCACATATTCGGCGATCTGCACCAGCCTCTTCACACCGTGACCGGCATCAGCGAGGCCTTCCCCAAAGGTGACGGCGGCGGCAACAGCGAGTACTTCGTGTCTCCGTGCGCCTTCAGCAACCTGCACGCAATCTGGGACGCTGCCGGCGGCCTGTACAGCTTGAACAACTGGGATCTCGACATCGACGACTTCAAGCCGACGCTGCAGAGCAACGCCACGGAGCTCATCGCCCTGTTGCCAAACATCTCGGACAGCCTCAACTTCGCGCAGTACGAGAACGTGACGTTCAGTGAGTTCTACGCAGCCATGGTCACCGACTCAGCTCTGCGCGAGGTGGTGCTGGAGACGTACGCTTACGCCGACTCGGTCGTGTACAGCGGCCTGGACCTGAATGCCACCAGCTCCGGCGACTACCCCTGTCCTTCGGACGCGTACATGTCCATGGCGGGTACCATCTCACAGGAGCGTATCGCTATTGGCGGCAGCCGCCTCGCTGTCGTCCTCAAGCAATTCGCTGCTCAGCTCCGGTAACTCGGCTTGGCTGACTAACCGGAGGTACGGAAGAGTAAGGATGGATTGATGCATTGATGGAACTGACGACGGAAGTCGACGTGAACTTGAATTTCCCCAAACATTTTGAGTTTTCCTCCGTTCGTGATGTCTGCGCAGGAAGAGAGGAAGGTCCACATCCGCGGTGTTATCGTCGGCCTGGGGTGCGATTTCACCACGTCGTTTGAGCCGCAGGCCACCGTCGCACAACTCGTTGGGTATCTCCGGTCCATTGTTCACCGTCCGAACGCCGAGATCATCGTCTACGTGGCTCGAGGCGGTGCCAACAACGAGTGGCTTCTAACCACTGACAGTATCGAGTACGACCTCCTCAAGATACGTAAACTGCCAAGCTCAGTGAAGGCGATGATGAACGACGTCAACAGACTCGACCAGCTTAAAGCGCTAGGAGACCCTGCGTTTGAGTTCCCAGATCAGTGCTGTAGGAGGACTCCGTATACCCTCCAAGTATTGGCTGAGATCGTGCAGTAGTCCCCGATACCGATTGATGGCCGCCGAGCCAGCGACCCCGATAACAATGAACGGCATCTACCGAGCAGCAACAAAATAAGTGAATACATGCATGCTTATTATTTGATTCTTCTCTAACGTTGTCCCTATTGGAGCTCGTAACCTCTTTTGTGTTGAAGAAGTAGTCAACTCATAATTGAACTTTTCCTGAACTTTGACATTGATATTGGAACTCACGCATAGCTCGCAAGTGACGATAGAGGACAAGCTTTGTCTACTAGTAGTTCATATATACTGGATTAAATCATTGCAACGCTATCTATCTATCACCTTAAACCTCGACGCTTTTGCGTCCGCGGTGGGAGATGGAGAACTTGCAGCCACGATAAATGCACGACTTGAGCACCGACGTAACGCCTTCACGCGTTAGAACTTTGTCGCTCTCGTCCAGCAGCATGTACGGCTTGAGGGACGGGTGCGTCTTCGCAGCCTCGTCAAACTCCAGACCAAAGTGCCAGCCCTTGGCCACGTACTCAGCTGCCCAGACCTCGTGCGAGTTTTCAGCGAGCAGGTCGATGAGCATCATGAGGTCCCATGACAGGCGGATGTGGTCCATCGGGAAGGGAACCTCCCGTGCTTTCTGCTTGGCTGGGCGCTGGTACTTAACGTGAACTCCAAGCGCTACAACGCACTTGATGATCTCGTCCACGGAGCAAAAGTTGCGACTTCGGGCGGTATCGTCGAGCGCGCGCATCGGCAGCATACACGGGTGAAGCAAGCGAGCATCGTCTCGAACGTCGCCGTACTTCCAACCAGCCAGAGACTTGCCATGACACCAGTCGTAGTGCATCTGCGCTGCAACGAGCTCTCGATGCGGCTGGAACCACTGAGGGAGCTCGGTCGTCTTCGTGTCGACGGGATTGGGGCGGTATTCCTCTTCAGCTTGAGGCAACGGGATTGCGTCCGTGTCTGCACCGCCTTCTTTCACCAAGTCGCCCAGCGTGTTATGGCGGATCGCGGCTGCCATCTTGAGGAACCTGCTCTGGTGCACTGACACCGCGCTCCCCAGCTCGTGATCATCGATCGAAAGCGTCGGCGCCTGCTTGAGCGCGTTCACTTGCTTGCGCAGGCTCTTTGAGTCGATGTTGCGGTGCGTCCAGCGGTGGTGCAGGATGCCTTCGAGCGATATGCGCTTCTCCGGATCCTTCTCCAAGATCGTCTTGAGCAGGTCCTTGGCGTCGTTATCTTCGCACGACGTCGGGAACTCCAGCGGATCGTTCTCAATCTTGTCAAAGAGCTCACTCACGTCGCTCGAGTAGTACGGCAGCGACCCGAACAGCAGCGCGTACATCGTCACGCCGATCGCCCAGATATCAGCCTTAAAGGCGCAGTAGGCATCGCCACTGAGCGACTCGGGGGCGAGAAACTGGTACGTCCCTTTCGTGGACTTGATCATGCCGCGGAGGTGTCGCTTGCTTTCCTCCGTGCTGTTAGAGGGAGGCGCCGTAGAGCCTTGGTTGATATTCCAGAGCTCAATAGCCTCAACGTCTTCTTCATCGCGGAGCTCGCCGTTCTCCTCTTTAAAGTATTGAGCAACACCAAGATCTCCCAACTTGCACAGCGTGTGCCCCTCGTTGGCCATCAAGTTCTCAGGTTTGATATCGCGATGGGCCAGGTTGTTCAAGTGGAGTCCCTGGATAGCGAGCACTAGGTTCGTCACGTACGTGCGCACGGTGCTTTCATCCAGCAAGCAAGCACTGCCATTAGCGGCGCTCTTAGCTCGTGCGCTGACGTAGCACTGCCGCGAGCCGTCCCACTCGGCTATGGTGCCTCCACCCATGTACTCCATCACCAGGTAATATTCGCGGTTCTCGTTGTCGAGGATCACGTCGTGCAAGCGAACGACGTATGGAAGATTGCTGGCCTTCTTCAGCAGAGCCACTTCACGTCGGACGTCGTCGGGTATTGCGTTTGGCTGGCTCATTTGCACGGATGGCCGTCGTCCTGTAGCCACAGGGATCGCTCGGCGATTGGGGATGCCCTTGGCCTTCTGAGGGACGAACTTCTTGATCGCGAATGGCTTGCCTTGCCACGTGTAGAGGGAGACGATGCCCGATGCACCCCGTCCGAGCTCTCGAACTAAAGAATACTTGCCCGTCAGTAACTCGCGATCTGCCAGTCGATCCGCGACTCCAGAGGTGAATCCGCTCGACGTCTTGGTGATTGAAGTCAACCACGAGCTCTGATCTGCCAACGACTTGGTCCAAAACGCGATCTTGGCTCCTCCTTGAGTGGTTACCTCAAAGCCGGTGATTAAATTGTTCCCCTCCTCGTCGCTGCCCACACCATTCGGAGCCTCTGAAAGGGGCCGCGCATCTGCGATGAGTACGTCTCCACCCAGCACGCTGCCGTACGAGCCTGACGGTTGGTGGTTGGTCGTGTTGCACTTGATCAACGCTGCTTTGACTCCGTCCAGGATGAACCAGCGTTCTTTCCACTTGCCATCCTTGCTCTGGTACTGCAGCAGCCCTTGGTGCGTCACAAGACAAGAGCTCCCGGAGAGCCCGAAGCACCCAACCTCGTGACCTGGAGCCCCCATCTCAACAAAATGAAGCGGAGTCGGTTGTGAGCTGGAGTGGAAGCTTGCCGGACCTTGCTCGTCCTCTTAGCGTCGTCCTCGACGGAGTTCATATATCTGAACCAGATCAACCAAACTCTGGCAGCACAAAAATACTTCGATCTCGCAGGTAAGAAGTATTGACGGAGTACTATCGTGGGGTTCTGAGAATACCTACCACGACAGTGTCGCTACCGACTACCGCGGAGCTGGACGGTGCCCTTGCAAATAAGGTATTCCTTCAAACGACGCACTTGGTGCATCTGAACTGTGGTGGCAGTGCACTTGGCATTCTCAACCCTCAATTCATCAAGCGTATCACCCAGTGAAACCACCTTCACGAGTCCCATGTGATCATTGAGTCCGTGCTCTCCATAGCACCAGACCAGCTCCCCAGGAAGAACGGATTCGCTTGCACTCAACTTGCTCGGCCACGTCAGCACAATCGCGCGCAGATCGCCCACATACCCACGGCGAATGCCACGATGCCCGAACTTGGTATACTCAGCCGCCAACTGCAGTGGCAGGTCGATACCCGAGAGCCCCGATACTGGAGCTATATCATCTGCAGAGACGAGCAATGACGTCGATGTCGTTGATTTCGCAGGACTTGACGGCGGCTCTTCATCATCTTGTTGGACGTCTTCTTCCTTTTCTTCTTCTTCTTCCTCCCCCGCCTGGTCTCCAATAGCTGCGTGAACGATGCCTTCCGCTTCCCCTGCTTCTTTATGAGTGCTAGCCTCTTCATCGACGTTTGCGGCGAGTATCACCGAGGGCGAGTTTCCAACGTTTGCTGTGTCGTCATCAAGCAGCTCCTCACGCTGCTACAAATGTATCAATATGAGCAGCCTGACACTCAGTACGCCAAAAACAAATCAATTATCACCTTCTGCTCGGCAGCGTCTTGCCATTCCAGTGCATCTTCATCATCCGAGGCAGAACCGTCCAACTGATGAAGCTTTCGCTTGCCTCCAAGCTGACCAACCACGCACACAAGAAAAGTCAACCCACACACAGGCACACCCACTCAACTACAGCCAACACATAATATTCGCACCATCTTGGCGAAAATTGACGACGACGTCTTCGGCGCGACACTCGGCTACAGCACCATCAACCTTCCTTTTAGTTCACAACTCCCGACCTTCACACCACCAACGCTCGGCCACTCACCAATTGCGCAGTTGGCCGACCTATGGGTTGCTGTGGAGCAGCTTCAGACGCAAAAGAAGAGGCCAATGAAGAGATGGACGACGAAGACGAACTCGACGACACGGACGACACGTCGCCGTCTTCGTCCGACGCTTCGCTCTCAATGGAGGGCTGCACCGCCTCCTCGTCTGAGGTTCCAGCGTCGTCTACTGTTGCGTCCGAATGCCCTCGCTTGCCTGTGTACAGCGCCAGCTTCTCCTTCCATTTCTACAGCAGAAAGTGGATAGCAGAACAGGTCAGGGACCTCCCTGAACCACTTGAGACCAATTGGACAGCGGGCATGCAAACCTGCTGCAGTCGTGCGACGGCCTCGTCCGCCGGCAACTCGCTCTCGTCCCGATAGGAAGAACACACGCGACGCATCACGCGCGCATAGAACCCCTCCAGCACCGCGTCGCTGCTGCTGCTCGCCTGCATGCTTGGTCTGCTGGAGCAGGATACGTCCGTCAAAACGACTTGGTGATTGTATGAACTCAAGTAAGTACGACGTGTAGCGATGGGGCCAAGCTGAAGTTGCTCAATGGGTCAGCACCACGACTGCAGTGAGCACTGCTCATGGACATCATCGCCCACCTTCACATGATTCTATGTAGGCTGGAACAACTACCCAGCTATTTCGATGCACTACAGACTTTATTGCTGGTTGAAGCAGTGTGGAGTTAGCGATTGTGAGCTGGCGCAATGAAGCCGAAGAGTTTGATTATTTTTCACGGGCGAGCGCGACTTTTGACTGCACGACTCGCTGGCGGTAGACGACCAGCACCTTCTGTCTCGAACACTATTATCACCAAGACGTTTGAGAGCTTCACCACCTAGCCAGCTCTTTGGCGTATCCATCTACCCAGCCCCACTTCGCATTTCTCCGCTGGCGTAGACGATCTGTGTTTCCTTTCCGCCTGTTTACTGGCGGAAGTTCTCGGGGACGCCGTTGTGCAGGTCGCGCTTGCGCTGCAATATTAAGCAACAGACAAGCAACAAACAATAGTCAGTCTACCGTCTAGCATGTAGAATTACAGCCATTTCGCCCAGCTCAAGCAACGTACGCGTTCGTCGGAGCCCAGGACGTAGTAAAGGCCGAAGGGCACGACGCCCCAGGCCACCATGGACGTGAAGAACTCGCTGTCAAACTTGAAGCGCTTCTCCGAGTCTCCCCGCCAGTTGTTCCAGTTCTATAGACACAGACGCGACAGAGAGGTCAGTCTCGGACGTTCCGCTTCGCCTTCGCTGTAGCTTGCAGCCTATAGACGCGCGCGCGCACCTCGACGTGCTTGTTCTTGTGGAGCGAGCCGCCGTGGCGACGCTGGTTCTGCAGCTGCGCGAGCGCGCGCTTGGGGGCC
>JAIKVE010001073.1:0-13879 GCA_024679115.1 Phytophthora pistaciae
CAGCGGCAGCAGCGGAGGAGGAGGCTCGGGCCACGTGCTGATGGAGCGCGCGGGCGCTGCAAGGGCCTCGCCGCCTGCTGTGACGACGGACTCTAGCAAGGCCGTGCAGGTCTTCCAGCACCGGCGCGGCATCGACCCCACGACGCCGGCCTTCGAGCAGGCGCTGGAGAAGATCGACGCGTCGGTGGCCTATCTCACGGACCATTTGGAGTACAAGGACTCGGCGTGCTTCATTGAGGCCTATCGAACGCTGGCGGCCGGGGGCATCCAGTGTCTCAAGGACTACGCGCTGAGCGGACTGGAAGCGGCCAAGGACGCAGTGTACGAGGCCATGCAGAAGGAGACCATGGCGGCGCAGCAGAGCGGCGTGGCGATATCGTTGGTGAGCCAGCTGGACGAGACCTCGGCCTACTACGTGAACTTTCAGCTGGTGGCGCCCGCGCTCGCTGCTGTGGCGAAGCAGCTCGAACGACTGAGCGCCCAGTCGCCACAGGACAGCGCCGAGAACTTGCGCGTGCTCGGAGAAGTGGCGGACGCTTACGCGACCCAGCGCGTGCAGTTGCTGTCGCCTGTGCTGGGCGCGTGGCTGGACGCTGTTTCCCAGACGTCGGATATCGTCAACGTGCTCCGCGCAAGTTGCGCTCAACTACTGAAGGTGTGCGAGGCCGAGTTCCGACTTTTCCTGAAGCTTTTCGGCCACGATCCAAGCGATGAACTCTTCACCTTTTCAGGCGGTGACATGGCTCTGGGCGAGGACGATCAGAGCGAGGAGGACAACGAGAACGCGTTCGAGTACGTGCCATCGGATTCAGCTTTACCTTGAGCATGCGCTAACTTGTGGATGTTATTTCCTGCTCAGGCGCCTGATCTTCCAGCTGAGCGGACTGCTCTACAACACCGTGAGGCCTCAATTTCTAGCTCAGAAGGACCTGGAAGTTCTGTGTGAAGTCATTCAGGTTCTGAGAAGCGAGGTGATCGAGGCGTCCATTACCCCGCGCGCGGCGCTCGTGGGCTATGCTGAGCCGGTAATGCATCGTATGATTCAGGACGCGCAGGAGCGGCTTATCCTGTGCATGCAGAAGTACATCCGCGACGAGATTGAAGGCTACGTGCCTACTGCCGCTGACCTCGACTACCCCGCCAAGCTGATAGCAGCAGAGCAGACTGGTGCATCGCTCTATGCTACGTGGTACCCGTCGCTTGAGCACACACTGATGTGTCTATCGAAGGGTTATCACTTCGTCAAGGTGAGTTTCTGCTTCACATCGTTTCCGAGGACAATAGGCGCTAACCATTTGCTCTAAATGCGGTTATTCTAGATGGAGATCTTCGAGGAGCTGGCCCAGGATGCGATTCAAATTTGTACAGCATCACTAAAGATGGCTTCTGCTGACATCATGGCTACCCAAGGGGGTCTTCATGGATCGTTGTTCCTCGTGAAGCACCTGCTTACGTTGCGGGAGCAGATTACTCCGTTCGAGATTCAGTTCGCACAGACGAGCAAGGCGCTGGACTTCACGAGCAGCGCAGATGCGATGAACGAGCTCCTTGTGGACGCGTCGACGCTATTCCGGTTCTCAGGACCTAATGGCATCGTGGGGCTCTTCACTCGAGGCATCCCGCATATCCAGGAGACGACGGCCGATGTGAAGAAGGAGCTGGAACAAGAGCTCAAAAAGAGCTGCACAGCCTTCATTGAGATCGTGTTGCAGCAGTTAGCCCAGCCCTTGCTAGCGCTGATGAAGCAGATCGCTCATGTGCAGCAGACGCAGAAGGCAACAGCTCTCGACTTCCGACAATGCGCGTTCACAGCACCCGCCGAAGTCAGCAGCGTGCTTGCGAGCGTCTCTCATCAAGTGCGCGATACACTACCGGAAATCTTGCAGACTATTCACTTGTACCTACGTAATGCATCGACGGAGACCATCCTGTTCAAGCCCGTGCAGGTAAGGCGCAGGAAACTACTGTGTGACCAGTGGTATTTTTTGTTTACGTTTCTCTGTGTGACTCGTTGGTTTGCGAATGCCGTAGCGCAACTTGTTGGACGCTGTCGAAAACCTCAACTCGCTGATGGAGCAAACGTACACCCGCGAAGAGCTCCAGCCATGTGAAGAGGTCTTTGCAATTGTGCTGCAACAATTGCGTGCACTTTGAGAACGTAAGACGTGATCAATTCTTTAGAGTAGTACGGTTTACTTCATTGCTGGGTTTGGGAAGAACACTCGAGATTCGCCGCGCTGGTCGATGTCATTGGTGTTCGTTTCACTTGACGGTTATAATACGGATTCAAATCCAAGGTCTCCAGTACGCAAATAAGCTCGAACACCCACCCAGCCAGCTCGCAGCACGAAGACCCCTTTCGTGGCCGGCTTGCCAACAATGCCAGGCGTCGTGGAAATTTTTGCTCCGCATCGCAGACGCCTTGGCGAGTGATACTAAGGCGAAAGGCGAGCTGCGCGAGGCTCGAAGCTTACACCAGACGTTAGCATATCGTTGTGTGCAGCATCGCAGATAACGATGCAGTGCAGCTTAAAATTCCGCTGGTATCTTTGGCATCTTACTGGCATGTGAAAGGCAACAAGCACGCGAGTCGCGCCGCAATGTATTCGTTTATGAACCGCCTGATTGTTCGCATTTGCGTTGCTGCTTGCGAGTCCATTAACCACGCGAGATATCTCTCGGCCATGCGGAAAGAGAGCACCATTGCCTCGATGAGGTGACCGATGCAAACGGAGTCGGTCAAGACGACCGTTTCCAGGAAGCGATTGAGGCCCACGCGCATCGAGCGGTGGCGTCGATAACCTTCTGACCAGTCCAACACAACCAGTACATATCTGATACACGGGCACGTGCTGTTGGTCAACGCGTGACGCTCGAGTTCGCTGGAACAGGAGCCCAGGGCAGATGGCAGCGGCTGAATCAAGCTTTTCGTGAGTGTTTTGACGTGCAATGTCATGAATACGATGACCAGATGACGATAGACACAGGTGCACCAGTACAGTATCCAGGATATGCCTCTACACCAAGATGCCGCTAGCCTAGATGACTCTACATACTGCAGTGCCTTCACGTACCTGTGCGCGGTTCTCACGTAAGTACTAAGTAAATGGTTAGTGCTGGATTTGAATTGCACATTGGGCCGAAAGGCTCGACGCATTCCCCGGACGGAGCTGGAGTTCACTGCCCCGCCGCTCCATTAGACACTCGCACGCACAAGCTTCCCGCGGCGGAAGTATCCGGTCGGCCTGCCACAACTGACACCTCGCTCTCATTCGGTCGCCATCTGCGATCGAGGCGAAACTAGTGAAAGGACACTGGCGAGAAGACAACCATGTGGTCGAACGGCCAGCTTCCAGCATCCGCAGGCTGCTGTAGTTCCGGCCCCAGCTCCGTCTCGAAGCCGATACCGTACCACGCGCGCCGCGATTAATCCAACAGCGCCTCAAGTCGAAGTCAGTCGTTCGGACAGCGGAAGTCCCTCGACACTCACAATTCGATTTGCCAGCTCGAGCGCACTTCACCCCCAACTTCCGCCATGCTCCGTCGACTCGCCTGCCTGACTGCCGCGGTGGCCGCGTTGACGGTGAGCCCGACGGCCGCCACCGACTTCAACACGCTCGGAAGCGACTACAACGCCGTGGCCCAAGTCCAAGCTACGGACGACGTCTCCCAGTACGACACCCCCTCAACCTCAACGCCATGCCCCACGAAGACAACTAACTGCGCCGCGAGTGAACTATACCGATAGCGGCTCGGCCACCCAAGTGACGGCGTCCGGCAGCTCGTATTACCAAGGCCAGAGCGACACCACGCAGCAGCAGCAAAGTTCCACCGGATCGGCCACCCAGACTACCCACATCCAGTACAGTATCCGCAATGGGGACGTGTCCAGTATCGGCGTGAACCTCGGCTCGTGGCTCGTGGCCGAGCACTGGATGACCTCGGCCGCCGACTTCTGGCAGGGCGTGAGCGACGAAGACGCCGGCAAGGGCGAGTACACGGCCATCACCAAGGCGGCCGACCCGGACACCATCCGCTCCAACCTCGACTACCACCACTCGACCTTCATCACCGAGAAAGACATCGCCGAGATCGCCGCCGCCGGCCTCAACACGGTGCGCGTGCCCGTGGGCTACTGGATCGTCGGCAACGACGTCGTTGTCGCTTCGACAACGACGACCCGAGCGGCCAAGCGGCCTGGGCGCAGTACTCGAACGGCACGTTGAAGTACCTGGACGCGCTGGTCACTAACTGGGCCAAGAAGCACAACATCGCCGTGCTCTTCAGCCTGCACGCGGCCAAGGGCTCGCAGAACGGGGCCGACCACTCGTCCCCGTGCGACCCGGGCAACTCGCACTGGAGCGCGTACGACGAGAACGTGGCCAACACGGTCACGCTGGCCACGTTCCTGGCCGACCGATTCAAGGACGAGGACGCGTTCCTGGGCATCGGCCTGTTGAACGAGCCCAACGCGTCCACGGACGAGGACAAGCTGTACGCGTACTACGAGAAGGCGTACGCGGCCATCCGGGCCACGGGCAACGACTGCGTGTTGAGCGTGGCGCCGCTGCTGTACAAGCAGTCGCCCGACGTCATGACGGACTTCATGCAGGCGCCCGCCTACACGAACGTCTGGGTCGAGTGGCACCCGTACTTCGTCTGGGGCTACGAGAGCACGAGTGAGTACGACCTGACCAACACGGCCGTCAAGACCAACTTCCAGAACAGCGTGAGCCAGTGGAACGCGCGCGAGAACCACAACCGCCTCTTCATCGGCGAGTGGAGCTTCGCCACGGCCGGCAAGTTCGGCGACGACCAGGAGGGCTACTACGAGTTCTGCAAGGCCATGGTGGACGTCATGTACCAGGCCGGCGGCGGCTTCACGTTCTGGAGCTAGCGGCTGTACGGCGACGAGAGCGGCTTCAACGCGTGGTCGCTGCGCAGCGTGCTGCGCGACACCCGACTCAGGAGCATCTTCTTCCCCAACGCGGCCCAGAGCTGAGCGATGTTGCAGCCCCTCGTTACCACTGCAACTATAGTTGAAGAAGGTGTACGTAGCCTTTCGGTGTGTGCGGGGAACTGTAGTAGTCACGTGTATCTAAGTCATCAAACAACGAGTAGAGATTGCACCAGATTTGCTTTGGCGTGTCGAAGTCCTTAGCCCAACCGAAAGCTGGCTACACGATATGGCTGGAAGCTGGCCAGAGTCTCCTTCCGATCCGAATCAGTCGATAGCTGGGAGCGCGCGGTTCTGGTCGGAATACATGCGAGCAAGCCCCAGTCCTGATTTCGGGTTCGCACTCGCCATCTGCAGAATGACGTGATGGTGGACGCACATGCCCAACCGTGCATGGACATGGGGGCGGCACTTACGACGACTAGCAAGAATGGATGCGGCTGGCGCCGACGGCTACCAGTGAAGTAGGTGGCCAGGACCAGAATGATGCCGAGGGAACCTCCCACCACCTCGGTCGCCCCCGCTCATCACTTTGCAATTCGCCACCTTTCCGTCACCCCCCTCCGAATGCTGCGATCGCTCTCCGTTCTGCTGGCCGCAGTGGCCGCGGCCACCGCGTCGGCCACGACCTTCGACTTCACCGGCAGCGACGGCGTGCAGCAGTTCATGGGCACGGTGCAGGCGCAAGACTCCGGCAACTCGGCGGCCGAGTCGGCCACTGTCGGAACGTCCGCCTCGACTGCGACTTCGACCTCAGCCTCCAGCTCCGGGTCCTCGCACGTGCAGTACAGCATCCGCAACGGCGAGACCAGCAGCAAGGGCGTGAACCTCGGCTCGTGGCTCGTGGCTGAGTACTGGATGACCTCCACGGCCGACATTTGGACGGGCGCAGCCAACGCCTCGCAGGGCGAGTACACGGCCATCGCGCAAGCCACCGACCCGGACGCCATCCGGTCCCACCTCGAGTATCACCACTCGACGTTCATCAACGAGAGCGATATCGCCGAGATCGCGGCCGTGGGGATCAACACGGTGCGCGTGCCCGTGGGCTACTGGATCGTGGGCTTCGACGACTACGACCCGTCGGGCAAGGCCGAGTGGAAGGTCTACACGAACGGCACGCTGAAATACCTGGACGCGCTCATCACGGACTGGGCCAAGAAGTACAACGTCGCCGTGCTGCTGAGCATCCACGCGGCCAAGGGCTCGCAGAACGGGGCCGACAACTCGTCCCCCACCGTCTACGGCTCGGAGTTCTGGGGCTCCTACGCCGAGAACGTCAACAACACCATCGCCATGGTCTCGTACCTGGCCGAGCGCTTCAAGGACGAGGACGCGTTCCTGGGCTTCGGCCTGCTGAATGAGCCCAACGGCGACACGACCACGGACGTGCTGTACGACTACTACGAGCGCGCGTACGCGGCCATCCGGGCCACGGGCAGCGAGTGCGTGCTGAGCGTGGCCCCGCTGCTGACCGAGCAGAACGCCGAGGTGCTGACGGACTTCATGCTGGCCTCGGCCGGGTACACGAACGTCTGGGTCGAGTGGCACCCGTACTTCGTCTGGGGCTACGACGACGTGTCGGACGAGGACCTGGTCAACACGAGCGTCAAGGTCAACTTCCAGAACAGCGTGAGCTCGTGGAACGCCGTCTCGGGCCACAACCGCCTCTTCATCGGCGAGTGGTGCTTCGCCACGAATGGCAAGTTCCAGGACAACGAGGACCTCTTCTACGAGTTCGCGCAGGCCGAGACGGACGTGGTCAACCAGGCCGAGGGCGGCTGGACCTACTGGAGCTGGCGCATCTACGCGGATGAGACCGAGGACAACATGTGGTCGCTGCGCGCCGTGCTGCGCGACGAGAAGCTCAAGCAGATCCTCTTCCCGTCCAGCAGCAGCAGCAGCGCGTCTACGGCGGCCACGACGGCCAGCTCCAGTGACCAAGAAGTGCAGCAGGTCTCGGCCACTGGAAGCTCGACCTCCACGGAGCAGACGCAGCAGCAGCAACAGTCCCGGAAGCTTTGAGTAGACGCGGCGTTGGACGCGTTTGTGTGTGTGTTTAGATGGTAGAATGCGTGAACAACCTCGCCACTTGAGTGTCATGGCTCCTCGCTTTGATAGACGGATGACATAGTGCAGTAAATCAAGAAAGTCTTGTAAGGTAAAATGCCAATCATGGCACGGTTTGGATGGTCCCAGAAACTGGCGCATATCTACCGCGCCATTGAAAAGGAACGTACAACACGTACACCATTCAAAAGAGGAGATAATGGCCAATCTGGTGAACATATATGTGGGCTCCACTCTGATTTGATTCGATAGCAATGAGCGGCCAAAGTTGATAGAAATATACAGGTAAAAATGGCGGACCAGTTCGTGGCACGGTCCATACAAAATTAAGTCATTTCAAATCACCTGGAACATCTTTTACGTTTGGACCACCCCGTTTTTCGCCAAAAGTATACTGAAACCAAGTCAAAAACCGTGCCAAAAATTGGCACCGTGCCAGGATTGGCACTTTACCTTAGTTGAAGTAAAAGATCGCATTGGACGTTAATTTGCTTGAAATGTTACGACGAGCACTTTGTTACTAGGCTCGGAGCTCCCCAACACAGCTTAATTTGTCGCCGCAATGGCCACCATCGCCAGCAGCAGCGTCAAGAATGTGTTCATCCTGAAGAATGAAGGGGACGTGGAGGCACCAGTCGGCGTCGGCGTCGGAGTTGGGGCTGAAGTCGTAGTTGTAGTTGTAGTTGTGGTCGACGTATTCGCATCAGAGGCCAACTTCTCAGCAAAGGGATCGAAGTACACGGGTTGCCCAAGCAGCAGATACTTGAGCCCCTTATCAGTCGAGTTGTCACTCTCAGTTACGCACTCTCCAGTGTTGACACTCACGTTGAGCTCCATGAAGACCGACCAGTCGATCTGGTCACACGCCGAGTTGACCGTCAGCGCCGCCATGGATTTGTCTTCGGATGTCCAGATCTGCATCACCCCCAGCGTGAAGTAGTGGCACTTGGAGTCGGCGAGATACACATCGCTCCGGTACAACGAGCTGCAGTCGCTGTTCTCGTAGTATATATATTCCACCACGAAGAGCCCCACGTCGCCGAACGTTGACTGCAGATAGGCGTCTCGACTGTCACTGCAGACCCCTTGGCCGTAGTACGTAGTTCCCGCCCCGACCGTGAAGGGGGTGCACTGCAAAAGGTTTGAGTCGTCGCAGCCTCCCTCTTGAATCACGACCGTCGAAGCGGTCGAGCAGTTGAGGTCGTCGTGGCCCGTGTACACGCTAACGCGGGCATTATTGGCGACAGAACCATCACCAAGGGTGGAGGATTCTGAGCCAACGTCGCTGCACTCAACGACCGAGGGCTTGTCAGCTAAACCGAGCAAGGATGCACAAACGAGAGCCAGGAAGCGCATGCCTAGTTTCGTTGGAAGATGGGGGTGGCAGCAGAGATATCGAAATGTGGAATGAGACTCGGGAGCCATCGTTTTGGCTAAAAACATAACATGCTTACAATACCTGCATACCTCGAAGTCTTATCAAAGCTAAAAGCAGTCTGACCCTGTATTGCGGTTCTACTGGAATGCAACAACTGGCTTATCTCCGCTGCGACCGCGCCAAAGGGAGAAGAAGGCAAATGGTTACAGTCTCTGCTGCTCGCGCCAGAACCAAACTCTACGACATTTAGTTCCTATAGTTGGAAAGAAGCAGCAGCCACGGAACTCCGCAAACCTCACGAAGCCAGACCGATAAACGACCAGATTCGGCAGGAAAACTTCCGACACAGCGCACTCTTGCGTTGCCGTAAGTCCGTGATTCCAGTGACGATGCCGTACCGCTCGGATTTAAACATGCACAGCTTCCTTCAGTCTGCCGCGGAGCTGCCCAAGGACCTCCAGGCCCCCACTCGACATCTCGACACGGTCTGTACCGACGCCAAATTGGATCTGACCAGGAAGACCCTCCTCACCGAGACAAATAGCACTCGCCCGTTCACGACGCCAAGTTCTCATGGGAGGCGCTGGATCTGGGCACATCGGCTTTTGGGATCACCTCGGTTGCGGTGTATGCGATAGATGCAGCGAACGCTTGCATAACTTTTCAGGAACGCCATCGTGAACTGCGCTGCCGTTTGGCCGAGCTATTCGCTGATGAGCTCCTCCACGAAGCAATTGGAAGTGCTGTCCACAAAGGTCAAGATCCGCTACGACGTGAGCAAGTCATCCTCGAAAGTCGGGACATCTCTTACGGACGCGCCGGCGCTGCGGACAGTGTTTTACTGTGGGATTGCGTCGATGAAGACGCGTTGTACCCGCTCAAGAAGTCCATGCGGAGCTCCGTTGGGGCGTATGTTTTTATCTTCTCGGTGCTTCCTATTTGTTTTTAGTAATCCCTGACACGCTTTCATTGCTAATAGGCTCCTGGTTAGGCCAGAAAGGTGCGACGATGGAGTCGAGCGTGTTGTCTGCCAGTATATTTCCACCAAGATCCATTGGATGCACGGAGCTCCCACCGGACGTCAAGCGCTTCTCGCGCTCCAGCTAGCTCGGTGCGAAGGTATAAGAGTCGATGGTGTACTGTACGAGACGATCAAGGGCATCACCATCGCAGCCTTGAGCACAGTCTAGACATGAAGAACGAATTGCATGGGCGGACTTCTCTTACTCGTTGAAGTCAAGTTATCCGTTGATCCAAGTTACAAAAGGTCTTCGTAGGTAAATTACGGCTACACGACGGCATGGGCTTAAGTTCAACCGAAGCCAGGGGTTTAGTCACGGAGCTTCGTGTCACGACAACAAACGATCGCTTGGCGTTAGTAACGAGCGACGTAAGCCTCTGGCCGTGCCACACGTAATCCTGAATCATCAATCATCAACAACGAAGGACCACTTGTTGGCGTGAGACGAGCTTCCACATGGCCAGTGAACAATGGTCACGAATACATGTAAGCAAAGGCAAAGCTTTTCCTTGTGCTTTCGGCACCGGAAAGCGATTTGGGAGGCAGCATAGCACCACTGCTGTACTATCCTGGATCTGTGTGCCCCAACAGACGAAAACTCGAGCTCCCTAGCGTTGCCAGTAAACCCCCCGCTCCTGCCACTCGTGCATACCTTCGCTCACTCTCAATTTTCCCGGGTTCATCTCACTCGCTCCTACAGCTTCAAGTGACCCTACCTACCTCATCATGAGGTTCTTCTTTGCCGCTCTCGCCGCCTCCGTGGGGCTTACGCTCTCCAACGGAGCTGTCGAAGCCCTCAACGTCAAGTTCCCCGGCGTCAACTACATCCCGCGCAAGGGCCAAGACTGGGAGCCAGAGAGCGCCAAGTGTAAGTCGCCGGCCGAGATGCAGAAGGACCTGAACACGCTCAAGACCGTCACCGACAAGATCCGCATCTACTCACTGATCGACTGCAACCAGGCCGAGACCATCCTCCCAGCGGCCAAGAAGGCCGGACTGAAGGTCGACCTCGGCATCTGGACGACGTTCAACCACTCGACGCTGGAGAAGGAGAAGACCAAGCTGGCCAGCCTCATCGACGCGGGCCTGTACGACGACAACGTCATCTGCTTCGACGTGGCCATCTACATGTACGAGAAGTTCGAGGTTGACACGGCCATCAGCTACGTGAAGGAGATCCGCGACTACCTCCGCAGCCGCGGGAAGAACACCCCCGTCACCCTTGCCGACACCAACGACGTGTACACCGAGAAGGTCGTGGACGCGGTGGACTACGTGGCCGTGAATTAATTGCCGACACCAACGACGTGTACACCGAGAAGGTCGTGGACGCGGTGGACTACGTGGCCGTGAATTACCAGTCCTTCATGTATGGCGATGACGTGAACGAGAGCGTTGCCAACACGTTGAAGGACCTGAAGGACCTGCGTGTGCTGGCCGCGAGCAAGGGCAAGAAGTTCGTGATATCGGAGACGGGCTGGAGCTCCGGTGGCTACTTCCAGAACGTTATTATGGCTACCCCCGCCACCCAGGCCAAGTACTTCTCGGACTTGTACCAAGTGTCTCGCTCGCACAAGTTCGACTTCTACTGGTACTTCGCCTTCGACAACTTCGCCTTCGACACGACCTTCCGTACCGAGATCGAGAACGACTTCGGTGTGTTCTACAACAATGGCACGCTCAAGCGCAGCTTTCAGCACCTGACGATCCACCCGAGGGACCCTCGTGCTATCCGCAACGTTGGCTCAAAGCTGCTTCTGTCCGAGAAGGACACTAACCTGACCATGACGGGCAAGTCGAGCGACTGGGTCGTGCAGGAGCAGCAGGTGTGGTTCTTTGACGCAGCCACCAAGCAGATCCGCTCCAAGAGCAGCGACCGCTGTCTGGACGCGTACCAGGGCTGGAACGGCGGCAAGGTTCACGTCTACCGCTGCATGGACAACGAGGCCAACCAGAAGTGGACGTTCGAGAGCTCGACGGGGAAGCTCAAGCACAACCCGAACCAGCAGTGGAGCGTCATCAAGCCTGCCAACATTTGAACAGGACTGGCGTAAAAATGCTCCTGCATCCGCGTGGGGTACCTAGCTGGTACATGTGTGATTAATTTGACTCATGCCGAATCTTAGACTGAAAATGTGAGCGCTGCTTCTGTTCTTGTGGTTAATTCATTTGAATCGTCAACGATGTTGACAGGCCAGTACTGTTGCGATGGTGTTGATGTCGACTGCGGAATATACCATACAGTCAGGTGTCCAACCAGTTGCCCGCCACTTTTCCGAATTTCCGCACTGGGAATTGTGTATCTTGAGCCCGTTGATTTTTATGGCTAAGCGGACCGGTTTAAACAACTTAAATCCTCAATAGCGCGCGGCGGTCAGAGAGGCCCAACCAGTTGGCCGCCACCTGGGTGATTTTGTATCGAGACAGACTCTTCGGCGTCAAGTGCGACACCAACCAGTTGGCCGCCACCTGGGTGATTTTGTATCGAGACAGACTCTTCGGCGTCAAGTGCGACCGCAGGAGCCAATCAATCTACAGGACTTTATGATTTTCCTGCACAATACCGTACCGGAATGTACGCATTTCCTGCAACAGATGTAAAAACTCCAGCAATAGCGAACACGTGAGATTTACCGCGCGTAAAAAGCCGAGCGCTTTAATGGCCACGATCTGATTGGCTATCTAAAGACATAGAACTTGCATAGAATAGAAATGTTAGCACATAATGCAGCTTTTGGTGATTTGATTCGCTATACAGCGGGATTTGAAGATAGGAGTAATTACGCCGGTTGCATGAATTCCGTGGTTGCACGAAATGCATATATTCCGGTACATGTTGTGCTTGCCATCATGGCCGAACTTGTCACCATGCTGGTTCCCGTCTTTGTCGTCTGAGAAAGAGTGGGTGCTGGTAGCCGCCGTCGTGGCCGTACTTGTCAGGTCCCTTATTGTTATGATCACCGCCCTGGGTCTGCTCGCCATCGTTCTTGTAGTTCTGTCGGGGTCGTTGTTACTTCGATCTTACCATTGACATGATTGTACCGACATCTTTGGAAAGACCTGAACAAGTTATCCCCAAGATAATCAAGACAAAATCTGTTACATTTAATGTACATCAGGATCCTGGTAAATAAAAGGTATTGCCCAGCCCGCTTGTTGATCATTTTCGAACCACTATATTTGACTTTACTATACCACTTGATCCAAGGATTTGAAAAAGAAGATCATGTTCAGGGAACAGAGTCCTGTAGTAGTACTGTTCAGCTTTTGCTGTTCAGATCTTTCCGAAGATGTCCGTAGTCACCACCCTAATGGCTTAGTTGCAGCTCCAATTGGGATAAGAAGAAACAAAACCGTTTTTATCTCACATCAAGAGGCCTATTTTTGAGGACAAACCAACTGAAACGGACACTACAGTATTTTGGATTCTACTCAAAATTGGAGTGGTCGATAGGTTCAATCAACCGCCCCCAAATCGCCCCGGTACTACGTATGCTAGGCTATTATAGGCTCTGGGTCCGTACTTATACGAAATGATAAGGTATATCATGATTTCATAGGCATTTTGTATTTTGATGCATAGGCTCTGGGTCCGTACTTATACGAAATGATAAGGTATATCATGATTTCATAGGCATTTTGTATTTTGATGCGATTGCAAGAACTGGCCCAGAAGTTCAAATTTAGGCAACGACAAATATACGGCGGCACTCACTACCATTCGCCATACAAAAGGTTTGACGTAAAGTCCGGCAAGGATTTAGCAAAACGATCTGATTTGTCGAAAATATATTTTTGTAGACATAAAATGATCTAAAATCCGTATACATTGCAAAGGCAGAGCATTTATTTAAATGCTAATCTCACTATCTGTGTAAATAGCCTTCTTAAAGCTACGAATTACGACTTCCTCGGAAATCTCCTCTGAGGCAGCATTTGTGGCGTGAACCGCGCGAAGGCGCTTTCCTTTGTCGTGTCGCCAGTGACGCTGCTCCAGTTCGTCCGCATCTTGGCTCTGAGCGGCCTCATAACCCCAACGTCTGAGGTATGGCATGCCGCCGTGCTGTTCGCTGGGAGCGGCACCACTGTTGCGTTAGCCACCTCCGCCACGACCGGATGCCCCTTTTCAGACACATGACACTCAAAGTTGTCAAGAAGGAGGACAGCGGGCCCATCAATCTCGTACCTGAGGAGCTTCTCCATGTAGAACAAGGTCCGCGCATCCATCCAGGCATTCTCTTGGACCGTGTAGAAGTGACCGTCCGGGTAGTCCTCGAACTCGGTCGCTTCGATGCGACCGCCAGCCATGCCGCGCACGATGAACAGAATCGGTAGCTTCTATCCTAGAAATACATAACTAATACAAACTCAAATCCATTCAGTACATCAAAAACGTATAATTCACACAAAAAAGAAATAACTTACCATCCGCACAAATTGTAAGCGCTGCCGT
>JAIKVE010001074.1:0-13870 GCA_024679115.1 Phytophthora pistaciae
ATTTCTATAACCTGCGGGAAACTGGTTGACACAGACGGACGAACATGTTGTCTAAGACGCTCTCGGATGGGTAGCTAAATTTCAACAGGGTGTATATACAACAGCTTGTAGTGGCCTTTTTATTGATGGTGAACAAAAATCAAACACAAGGGCGGGTTTATGCTAGAAGTATCCTATGATTGCATCCCAACATACCAGGCTATGCATGCCTTGAAAACAAAAACCTGCTGTACCTAGCTAGCAATCAAGTGACACGTCCTCCCAACCGCGGGCTAATGGCGCCTCGGCCTTATAATAGCGCACGTCCTGCTCGGTTTTATTGAACTGGGCCACTTACCCAGGCTGCATTCTCTCTGAAGGGGTGCATATTAATACCTGCAAGCGCACTATAACCCTTACAGAGGGGTTACAGAGCAAAATATAGTGTCTACAGTGTTCATTCTTTTCAGCTTACCTCATACCCCGGTATATTGGGTGAGATGATTCATGCATTTCGAGTCACTGTGTGCAATCATGTTTCATATCCTGTCTGATCTGATCGAAGTACCCAGGGCAGCACTGTCTCATACGCATGATGGGAAGAACCTTTCCTGTTAGCAATCTGCGCGCAATCAAATAATCAGTCTAATCCACCATTCTCTGCAATTTCCACTCGTTCTTTGCACATATTTTCACCTACACCTGTGCATTTCACGCAGAAAAAGACATGCTGCTCTTTTTCATAACATGTAGTCATATACAACGTTCGAGTGCGGGGGGGTTAAGGCTGAATTATCGTAAACGCGCCCGGTTTTAGCCAGGGGAGCGGACTGGAAATGCGACAGAATAATGAACGCAGAATGTGTGAAAGGCAAAATACATGTATATATAATAATCATGACTCCGATTTAAGGAGACCCTCTAAGTGTGCCCCTGGGGTACTAGGTTAGTACCCCGCCCACGAAAGGGGGGGGGGCACTACTAGAGGGTGGGTATTAGCGCAAAGGGAACAGTGCCTGATGTAGCCCGATTGAACATATCCCACCTAAAAATTATCGCTGAAGAACTTGCAGCTGAGAGATGCATCTCAAGCTCCTCCCCAAAATCAGCTTTCGTTTTCATTTTGTTTTTATTGCAAATCGTTAGCCTTAAGTTCTACTCATGCTATGTAGTGTCCAGTAACTCTGCGGTATAGCTCTCTGTCGATGGGTTAGAGCAATGGCGATATTAGTAAGGATGGCATCTCAGCTGAGAACGCTTACCGCATTTCGCATGTAAGCTTAGAGAGCTACTGTGGTTTAACAGATATAGCTTAATATTGACCAATCACCGTCAAATGTGTGAAATCGCATGTTGGTGCGGAGTTCTGCGAGAGTACAGCATCCGGAAGGACGACCTTACGGAAATATTGGAGCAACTCGAGAAAACCTCCGACCGCAAGCGATTGTTCCGCTGTTCCTGAAGCAATGGCCTGTTGCCAAACCTCCACCTGCGGAAAACCATACTCTGCAATGCTAGCGGGGGATCAACAGTAGCTCGGGCAACAAAAAAGCTCCGAATACTTGGTTCATAACCGGTAATTGTGCGCATCGCCTGCCTTGGAAGAGATGCGAGGTAGCATTTCTCCAATTGGCCGTTCCACCGACCCAAACGACGAATTTAAGACTCACTTGCGCCTCCTAGGTCCGCCATGAGTTTTAGCTTTGCTGTGGACGTTATGTTTCAACGCCGCTGTGATAGCTGCGTTGTGAACTTTGTACGGCATTGGTTTCGAGGGATCTTTACCTGTTTTAACAGCTTTACCGAATACCAGCGCTCTGAAGAGGTAAAGTCGGGAACTGCCTCGTCATCCACATGCCAACGCCAAAACAAGTACAATCCAAGAATTACATGGGGGCAGATCTTGACATGCTTATTGCGCATACACGCGCTGCAATGCGCCCGACTTGGTTGGTTTTACCTTGTCGCATCACCATAACCAGAGCCCTACATGGCGTGTAGCCCTCGTTTCAAGAACAATCGAGTGCAAATCTGTCAATCCCATCGTCCGCGCCGACTCCCCTCTCGTAAGGGCGTAGTGGATCAGTAGAAAAGCAACCAAACTCCGCAAGTTTCTGCCTGAATCGCGTGCCGGTGTCCAGAAATACCGAGCTATCTCCTTAACTTGATCGATTGTCGTATAGCCATCCAGTAGTGTATCAGCTCCACGGTCCTCAAAATCGATCTTCTTCCTCTCATCTTCTTCGTACTCTGTCAACTTCAATAGGGTCGCCACAGCTTCGTCCCGGGAGGGGGGTGGGGGTGGGGGGCTAACCGAGATTGCTGCTTCCATAGGTCAACCATCGCGGCAACGCAGGAGTTCACGGTAGAACATCCGACGGTTTCAATTCTGTCGCTGGGCGTATTCCACTCTTGTGGCGCTTGGTCCGGCCAAGTACGCGCTTTTGTAGGAAAAGATTAAGCTTATCTCCAGTAACTGTAAGACCGGGTCAGGGCATTAAACGATGCCCCTTTTTCCGAGCACCAGTCTAAGAACTCCTGCTGCCGACTGCTGTATGCCCTCTGCGTGTTCTTACCTCGAAGGGTAGTGGCCTTCTCGTAGGTCCGCTGGACAGACTCCTTCAGGGCGACCTGCATTCGAGTCTCTGCCTCCGTGCTGCCCATTGTTCCATGCTGCTCCCTGCACTCGAGTCTCTTCTTCCGTGCAGGCTTGGCGCGCGTCTCGCGGCTTGGCCCCTAGCCGCAAAATTAGACGTAAATATACCCAACCAACATATAGGACCCCTCGTCAAATAAACAGTTATTTTACCCCCAAAACGTGAGATAACTACAATGATTTGACTGGAAGCCGCCTGTGCTGGCCGGTCCCGGTCCGGACCCCAGTGGTGATAATGGCGCGCATGCCCCCAAGGAAGACCGAGCATCGGCGGATTTGGTCATGTACAGCAGTACCGGCTGATGGGGGGATCCGCCGACATAAAGCCCGCAGTTATCGCCCACTACAAGGAATGTAAGACCATTAGGCAGACTATCGAGCACTATTATTCTTACCTTAGTAGTGGGTCCTACGGCAGCAAGCGCACGACGATTCTGCGGTGGGTTCGGGAGGATAAGCGGGTCGATGCCGCAGCGGGCGAAGGCAAAGGCACCCACAAGAAGGTGCGTAGCGTCGGTACGGCAACCGTGCTGTCGGCTGAGAACGAAGCCTACATAGCTCAGTGGGTGACCGAGCTGCGCGAGGAGGGAATCCCCGTGTCGAGCCGGATGCTGAAAAGGCTCTTGATGTGGCCGAAGAGGCGGAGCCCCCGAGCTTTAAGACCTCTGATAAATGGGTGATTGGAATTAAAACCTGTCACCGATTTAGCTTTCGTTGTCCTGCAAGACAGAGCCGAATCAGCCCCGCCGACACCAATGTGATCGCCGCCTAGTTTGCTGAAGGTGGAAGCCACTGTTCGTGAGCCCGGGACCAACCGAGTCTACAACACTGACCAAACCGGTAACAATTATTTTTATCAATTAGCAGCTTGTTATTGTTAACCGGGACTTTATTTTAATGTATTGCAGCCTTGTTTTTCGAGTACGTCGCAAAAAAAAAACACTGAACAAGAGAGGCCAAAAACCAGTGGGGGTGGAGAGCAGCGGCGCATCAAAAAAGCACGCATCGGTGATGATGCTTGGCGACAGCGACGGCAACAAATGTATGTCCTACGTTGTCTTCAAGACGAAGCCGTCAAGCGACCAATCTACTCGCTACAACGACCGATACTTGTGCGGTTTTGGGTACCGTATCTGGCAAGATGTCCGCGAAACTTGACGTACGACAGGGCTGGACGTGTGTGATAATTCTAAAAGTATGAGCTCTGAAATAATGTTGTCGTGTTATGTAATTCTGACTATCACTGTGTAACCGTTTTGAATGAATCTAGGTTGGTGGAATGAGACGCTGTCGGTCGCATTTTTGAAGTCTGATTTCGGCAGCTGTGTCCCACAAAAGCCTGTGCTGCTTCTGTGGGACGACTTAATTCTTGTCGCACGTTTTACCCGTAAAAAACTCAACTTGCGCACATAATCACTAAGTATAATTTTGCACACCAAAGTGACCCCCCCATTATGGTTTTCGCAAAATGCCACGGCGGCTCAAGAACTCAAACAAGACGAAGCTGCGGGTACGGTAATTAATATTTTATATTTCATTATCTTAAACTAATGATGGTACTGTGCAGGCTCTCAAGATGCTCAAGGTAACTGGTGCTGCAGCCATCGTAGTCGCGGCAGCGGTGCTCTACCGCTGGAAAAAAGGATTTCGATTGCCTCACCGCTGCGCGTCCTAACCAGCGCTTCGTCAACCCGGTCACGAAAGCGCACACCTATTGTGCAGCACCCGGAACTTGAGCAAAGGTATTATTCCCATTACATTTAAGGTGCTATATCGCTTCTAGCAATATTTTGAACGAGTGTAGATTGCTGGAGTGAATCAGCATTCACAAACTGAATAGAGTGTTGAAGCTGGCCATCAACGATTGCAAGAGCTTGTGGAGCTATACGATCCCTGTGACGTCTACAATATGGATGAGACTGGACTGTGCTATGCAAAGGCACCATTACGGCTTATCGGAACCAAGGGCAAGCGCGGTGTTAAGAAACGGAAGGCCCGAATGACGATCGCGCTCACGGCGAACGCGGACGGATCCGACGCACTCCCGCCCTTGTGATTGGGGCAAGCGAGGCAACCTCGCTGCTTTGAGAAGTGCGTGGCGGGCGAGCTTGGCTTTCTCTGCAAGTAAAACAAAAAGGCGTGGATGACAAGTGCGATTTTCCAGAAGGGGCTGCAGAATTTGGACCGTGAGATGCGCGCTGCTGGACTTCATATCATGCTACTACTGGACAACACCTCGTCTCATAGTGCTGGAAACAATGCATGCACCAACGTGCGGATCGAGTTTCTTTCCTTTAACACCACTGCTTATATCCAGCCGATGGATGCCGGCATCATCGCGGCCTTCCCGCAGGGGTACAAGAGGAAACACACCTACCAGAAAGTGAAGGACACTGACAAGCCGTTGCACAAGGAAGTGAAGCAGATGAAGGAGGCGGAGGACGTTTACACGAGGTTAAACAGTTGCAAGCTATGCAATGGAGCAGAGAGGTCTGAGAAGAGCTGCAAGCCACCCGCACGATCAAGAACTGCTTTGCCCAGACAGATATTGTTGTTAGAGGCGTGGAGGACTAGGGTGGCGACTCGGACGCCAGCCAGCAGCTACGATGACGATGGGCGCTTGGTGTCCTGCGCACATCGCAGGTCCAGTTTTAGTCTGTAAAATTTAATACCACGTTTTCCTTTTAGAATTTGTCGCTAAACCCACTTAGCAGAAGTGGGAGCGAAATTTGTAGTATACAGCTTTAACCTGGTACATATTGATCAAAGCCACGACCCAAAAAAAACGTGAATGCGAGTAGAGCTATCAATCGCTTGCTCTGAGCTTAGGTATTATCTCCGATCGCGAACTGGAGATCTTGAATAGAATTTAGCACGTTGCTGATCTGAAAGTGTTGGAAGGTACGATTCCTTCATTCCGATAGGTGAATTTAGTTCAATTTCATAAGGTCACCGGACCAAGATTGAATATTAAGTCCATCCTTCTGGTAGTGGCCTGAATAAAACGAAATTACACGTCCTCACTTAATCCTGCGAGGCACGCGAATCGGACAAGGCCACCTATCAATAACTCCCAACGCAATTGTCTATATTCCTGTGATTATTGCAAAATACAGGCGAGGCTTTCTTATTCGTCGTGGGCTTAGGAAAGCCGTGGTGAATAAGTTCATACGGTAGTACCGCTTGAACACTATACATGTAGTGGCATGGAATCTCTAAGTGAACTCTTTGCAAAAAAGCCGAACTATGTGTTTGGCTACACGTAGTCAATTGTATTCAGTCAAACGCGGAAAACGTGTCATTTCTTTTTTTTCTTTAAGACGGTACTTCCTCGGGAAAGAAGAGCTTCTCTGAGCGCGCGGGCTGTCCGTCCGAGACTTCACGGTAAAACACGAGCAGAAATCACGTTGGTGCGGCGGATTATTGGATGCGGGTCGCACGTACTTCATAGAACGTTTGGGTGGAACAGCGCGAGCACCCGCTATTCCATCGGATACTACCGCTGTCGGTGAATGCAAGCGCAGGCGAATTGCTGGTGTAGCTGCATATAGACGTCGAAGGCAACGCCGTCGTCCAATGCACCAAATGTTGTAGTAGAACATGGTTTTGTTGCCGCAGGCCACCAGCTAGCGCTCTAACTGCGGACAACGCGGGTCTAACCACGGCTTCAATCCTTCTATTGGAGCGAGCTGAGTTCTAGGTGCAAATAGAAACTGACTGCCCCACAGCCGAACGTTTTTTTTTTTCCACAGGTGCAACGCCCGCAAGCCGTTACGGCCACATACACCTTTTGTCTACGGCAATGTCTTGTTACACTACGGTGCTCCTCAGCACCATCCTGAAAGGGTTATGATCATTAGACACTATATCGAGCAGGCTCTCCCCGCCATGGCTCTTTTATTCGCTATTACGTGAAGTGCATTGCGTGAAAACGACTTAGTACCGACATTGGTTTTTTTCAGTAAAGAACAGTCGTTTTGATACGGATCCGCGTCTTTCTTAGCCACCGAGATGCGCTAGCTACGGCGCAATAACGTTGCACCACCTATTATGCGGCATAACATGTGGTCAATTGCGTTGCTGATCGACATGTTAGCTCACTACTAGACTCCTTCAGTAATTATATAACTTTACTAAGTGCTAATACTGATTGGGCAATTGGTTGTCCGTTCATTCTTAAAACTACGGGGTACGATGGATCGTATAAACGTTAAGGGCATCACTGTGTTGCATTCACTACTGAAGCGCCTTCAGATGCGTTTGGCGGAAGAAGAGTTGGTGGGTGATGGTTTAAGAAAGAGTCTCGCTCCACCCGCTTTTTCGCGGTGCAGGTGTGGAGGACGTGTTCCGCCTGCAAGCGCCGCTCTGTCCCAATTCGGCAGAAGAGCTTGCGGTCGCGCTCGGCAGATTTTTCTAGCCGCACTTCTCTTAGGCGAAGAACGTGAGAAATGTAGTCGTCTTTAGGCCCAAGCGTTGCGGATACTCGACCCCAACACCGACGGCTACAATGTGTCAGACTATACACAGCTTCTTGTGTCCATGGTGCTATCTCTATAGGAATCGCGTTCTGGCTTACGGCTGGAACCGTCTAACCGCCAACGAAAATGAAGAGGAGATGATTGGGCTTGAGCCGGGCGAGATATTGTTTTAGTGCGGTGATTTTATCCACGCAGGTGGGTATTAACTTCGTGTATGTGGCTTCTATTATTAATTATTCTAGCTGATCCGTGTTGGCAGAAGTAGGGTACGCTGAGCCCAACGTCCGTATCCACTGCTATTCCAACCCACCCAATTATCAGCGCCCCTAGAACCACATTGAAAATCGCCGCTGTTATCGAGCCGTTCCCGTTCGCGCAGGCGGGCCTCACATACAGTGTACCCGGGTGCACCAACCGAGACACGCCCATCCCAGACCAGAAGGCGTATATGGTCCATATGCGCCGGGTGTATGAAGTGTACGTGAACGCGTCGAGTGAGAGAAGCAAGCGAGCAAAACCTCAATAACACCAATCAGGAAGCGTCCGTATTTATAATGATGGTCTCACATCACCGAGCACACTTCTCCAATCGTCCACCGTTGAGAACACGGAGCACAGCACCAACCCCGGTCCCTTCACCTCATCTCGTCTTACTGGCGCTGCCGCCACCTTCGAGTCGCCACCACCGTAGCAACCCACTAAGTACACACTCGCGCATACATACACGCACAAACCACGGTCAGTACCGCCACAACGAACTAGTCGCGCAATTTGCATGCACTCAGATTAGGAGTGAATTAGTGAACTTGAAGGCTACTTGCGCTCTACTGGATTCACGCCCTGACTCTCACCGAGTGCTGCCGCTTGCACTGAGTCGGTATCTTACACGCTGAGATTACCCCGCATGAGCGCCTACTTGGGACAAAATCCTCCGGGGTAGGCGTTCCCATCTTTGGGCAGGCCCTCATCGTGAGAACACCAGACTCAATACGACAGAGAAGGTCCGCTTCGATGTACGCGGCAAGAGGCCTTCGTCAGATTCATGGACGCTACTCGAGGCTCTAGAGTGTACGTTCCAGGTGAAAAGTAGACCAATCAAGAAATCGACTGACGTGGTCCTGCTGGACACGATACTGGTCGACAAGATTCAGTTGGGCGACGAGCAAGATGCCCCATTCATCAAGGACGAAGACAACAGCAACTCTACGGAGGTCCAAACAAGATCCAATGCGTAGACGAATATTCGAGTTGCAAAAACATTTTTTTTGCTCGAAGTGAAAATTGATGAGAAAGTAAAAACAAGAAAGATATTCACAAACCAGGGTGAGCAGAGCAGACACGATCTGCGAGCGGAGGCCTACTTTGGCTCTACTTCGGCTTACACGTGTCACACGTGTATGGGGAATCGCATATCTCTTTTACTTGAGTTAACTGTTTGTCTCCAGGTCGAACGCGTACGGGTAGCATAGGTACAATCCTACCCATTCGCGCGGCCTTCGATAGTTTTATATGAGAGTTTGTGGAGTAGCGGCCTCGCAGAAATCTCGCGGAGCCGGTCTCGCACAAACTCGGCGCGTCTTGATCGCGGTCGCGTCGAGTAATCTACCCGGTTGTTGGAGTAGCGTATCTTCGAAATACAGGCCCAAGTCTTCGCAGGCTTCAGAGTTGGGGGTTCTTGTGTTGACGCTTGTTCCTTGTCGTAGGGCGTCGAGCCTTGGGCGTGCGGCGTTATCGGGCCGGCGTTTCCTGGGGCTTGTGTGGCGTTATCGGGCCTACACGGGGGGTCTTGTGCACGGCGGTTATCAGGCCAGTGCGGTCCTTCGCCTAGGCAGCGCGTTATCGGGCGCCCACCTAAACGGTATACGTTTAACGTGCATTTGTTCCAGCACCGGGTTGAGGGGGTGAGTACCCGAGCCAGCAGGCGACGGGGGGCCGCGATATCGAGGCGGCTCTGCTTGCCGGCGCTTGGTGGTTCCCCTGGAACCTCGGAGAAGACGGGAGGTCTTTGTGGTTCAGAGAAATTTCGGGACTGAGTCCTTACCCTATCCTATGTCCTTGCTACTGGCTACTCCCTACTTCTTGCTTGCTAAGCCTACCACCCTACGTCTATCCTTGCGTCTGTCGTGCTTGCACTGCCGTTCTTCAACCTGAGTTGCGTAACGTAATCACGACTTGGGCTCGACGGGGTTCCTCGACGGGTTTTTCTCGTTTTGGCTCGGCGGGTTTTGCTCGGCGGGGTTTAGGGTCGGCGCGTTTTGCAGAGACGGGCGCGCTGGTCGACCCGTCGGGTGATTACGCGCCGCGCTGGATTCCGACGCCGTGTCTCATGGCCCATCACCCGCGTCGGCTTTCCCGTCGATCTCTGCCGTGCGTCGCACCCCATCAACCGCGTCGCGTTCCATCCATCGCGTCGAGTTCCATCACCCGCGCCGAGTTCCATCACCTCGGCGCCTTCTCTCTCCGGCGCCCGGCGTGTTCTCTCCGCGGGGTGCTACACCACAAGTTTGTATCAAATTACATATGGCCAGCAAAAACAATACAGGGATACAAGATCCGAGATTTGACGATCTTTGCCTACATTTCTTAGGTATTTTGATGAAAACTTGGCTCGTCGTTTTTGATGCAATCCGAGCTCATATCGAGTACCTGCAAACGGTTTCTAGCTCCCCAAGCCATTCTCTTTCATCCTAGTAACCGGTTTGTCCGTAGCACCTCTGTGTCGCTCAATACAAAACTTTGGTGGTTTTTGTCGATTTGTTCAACTTGCGACTGTATATTCAACACGACGCGTTGCTCACATTGAGCCACGAAATAAACTTAGGACTCTCCAGTCATTCTTCTTTATAATCGTCCAAATTGCTTGTCAATCGGAGCTCTGTGGCGCTCAAGCTTTATTTTCAAAGTTGAGCCTACCCGTACGCGCGGGAGACTCACTATCCTACCCTGGAGACAAAAGGTTAAGTATTGTCGAGACCCACGACTATAATTTAATAGAGATAAAGACTTCAAACAATGACTTTTGATTCTAAATGATAATTGCTATATTTGTTTTATGCTTTTGACTTCCCGAAATGTAATATTCGAAGATAGGAATATGCTAACGGCTGCGAATATGCATGTCGCTCATTGGCTAAAAGGCTTAGCATGCTTCTTGCTGCTATGCCAACCACCACCACTAGCGGCACTACGTTTTCACACCCTGTACGCACATCTTCATCGCCGTTCGGTTCTGTGCCAGTTCGTCGATTCGCGGTTCTCTGGTTCGCTATTTCCCGTAGGTCGAGACCGGCCTCGTGGGGCCCTTGAATCCGCCCGTATTCGATGTCCTTCAGTGGTGCGCGCCTCCCCATTAGTTCTAGAGTAACACCAGCTAGGCAGGAGGGGCGGTGGTATTTTGGCAGGATCATTCTAGTGCCTGGAGTAAGTGGCCGAGAGGGCAGGCTGCCCGAATCAGTTCGTGCTGCAGTGCCTCTGCGACTCCACACCAGAGCACGTGAAGAGGGTGATGCTATCTCGCCTGGACTCCAGCCGGGTGACTACATCCAGCATGCATGGGAGCTCGTCGCGTTTGTGGTGGAGTACGAGATAAGATCTGGCAAAGCCAACGCTTACGGTGGCGTGTCACGCAGTGGGCGAGGTGGTTTTAGTGGTTTTGGTGGCCGCGGCAAGGTGACTGATGACAAGGATTCGTACGACGCGTCGATGCCAGCGGCGGCCGCGCGTGCTGGCTTTGTGGCAAGGAAGGTCACATGAGCGCACGATTCTTTAACCCCTCTAGCCCCGCGATTTTGGGCAAAAGTTACCCTGTATTCTACAGGATAAGGAAATGACTTGATTTTACTATTGCGGAGTTTTTGCAAGGATTGTGAAACTCACAATCAATTCTTGTTTTCTACAGTGTGCTGTACAGGGTATCATTGGTAGCTGTCTTGTGATACCCTGTATTCTCCGTATCCAAATTATAGGTTTGTAGAGAAAAATGTCAAAATTCAACAAATATCATCACTCATAAACTATCCGCATTCATTCTTGATTATTGCCTGCATCACTGGGAACACTGTGCGAACTTCGTGCACTACACGACCTGACACTTGAGCTTGAGCTGCAGTCGCTATCACTGGAGTCGTCGGCAGATCCGCTGGCTTCTTGTACGTCACGTCCTTTTGCAGTGCGCAGTCTGATCGCCTTGAGTCCTGGAGGAATGTTGTCACCACCACGCCAAAGGTCATGCCAAATTTGGCTGCAGGTCGCAGAGTTTGTCGGCGCGCTTGGATCGTGCTGACGAACCTTTTGGCAGAGATAAACCTTTCCTTTGGCGCATGCAGCGTCGTCCGCAGCCCCTTTTGACCTTGCCTCGGTACACTCAACGCAGTAGAAGGTCGTCTCCCACGGATTCTTCCCCGGCCGAAGGAGTGAACACACCTTGCAACCATACTGGCGACGCTTCCTCGTCTCTTTGCCGTTCTTCCCCCGCGTGACGCGGTAGATGTCCACTTGCTTTGTCGTGTGACGTCCTGGTAGCGTGTAGCGTGGTGTTGGCGACGGCGGTACTGGCGTGTCCACCAGCGCTTGGACAGACAAGTCACCTTCGAAGTCCGCGGCCCCCACTCCCAGCAGCGCCGTCTGCATCAATCGCATGAACTCGGCATGAGTCGGTGGAGCTTTGCCGGGTGCACGCTCAGCTTGGACACGTCGATAAATGGTGTAAGCGTTGACCAACGCCATATCAACCAGCCCGAGAAAAATCGTGAGATAATACTTCCTCATTTTCATGGTTCGCTGTAGAATACAGAATAACAATCGTTGCCAGCAACACAATCTGGGGAAGTACAGGATAAGAAAGATAAAGCAAAACCGACCTGAATTGAATATCGCTGAAGACGCAGTTGATCGTGTAAGTCCGCGCCGCCCATCCCGTCTTGGTAGTCCTTCACAAGCTGTGGCGCAGGAACGTCGACAACTTCAGCACCTGCACGCCTTGACAATCTCGTCGGTCGTGTGCCGCAGCCCGTGGCGATGAAGTGCACCGGTCGGTTGTCCATCCAGGACACGGCTAACATGCCGGGCTCCGTTTTCGAACGCGCAATTCGGTAAGACCCACGCGCCATGGACTTCGGCCGCTTCGCTTGTTTGTAAGGGATCGTCTTGCAGTATCCTCGTCGATTGGTCTGGATCGTGCCGACATGGTACAGGTCCCGTTCAGGAGGATGGAGGACAGCAGCACACTGGAGTAGAACCGATCCGTGATAATGAGTCGACGCTTTGGCAGCTCTTCCAGTACCTCTTCAACGTTGCGTATGACAGCGTTGGGCCCTTGGTTCAAATCGGCACTGTCGCTGTTGAGTCGCCCCTGGTAGATCTCGGCCCTGTACAGGATAACGAACACACAGAGTAAGTTGTTATCCTGTAGAATACAAGAATCTTAGAACTCCATACCTGTAACAGTAGCCACTGTCGGCATCGCACGTCAGGAAGCACTTGGTTCCCCAAGGATGGGGCTTTCCTCGTAGATACTGTCGCATGGGGTTGTACTTGCTTCTCATAGGAATCATTCCTTCGTCGAATGCGATCCGCTGGCCGACAGTCATCCCCAGCTTGAAGGTAGTGTTGATCGTGTCAGCGATGGGCTTGATCTTCCAGGTTTTGTACTTGCGTGCGTCGGACCCGTGGTTGTCGCTAAAGTGTAGGAACCTTACAATTTCCTCGAAACGCCGCCTTGACATGTAGCGTCCAAACGTGCCTTTGGGCACCGCACCTTGCGCATCCACGGCCCAGTGCTTGGCCATCTTTTCTCGGAAAGGGCACAGCGTGCGAGCGCACAAAAGCCCGATAAAAGTCGTCAGCTCATGCGCTTGTATGGGCTTGAACGCTTGCAGCTCCTTCTGCACTTGCTGCAACGTCTTCATCTTGTACCCAGGACGCCTTGCCTTGATGCGTCTTTGGCGATCCATGATCTCGGTCGCAGCCTGGGTTCGGCGCTGTAGCTGGTATCGGTTCGACTCGGTTGCAATCGACAGCCACATCGACTTGGGCAAGAACAAGAAGAAGAGCCCTTCAACACTGTTTCCCAGTGCATGTGCCAACTCCGTCGGAGCAGCAGAAGCGTGTGCGAGCTCGGCAGCGGGAAGTTGCAGAGAAGTACCTTCAACATCAAGGCAACAAGTTTCGTTAGTGTCTCGTACAGGATAACGCGAGCATCATTAGAACGATATCCTGTATAATACAGATCGGTACTTACTTTCGTCTTCGAAGTATGTCGTCCAGCCAGCCTTCGCGTGCTCACTCAACTGGTCCTTGGTCATCTTGTCAAACGGCGTTCCGGCAGATAGATCGACAGCGTCTTCTTCATCACTTGTCGCTTCATCTTCGCTTGCCGAGCTCTCGCTTGTGCCTTCTACATCGGATTCGCCTTCGTCATCGTCGACCCTATAGTCATCGTCATCGCCAGAGTCCATTTGATCATTGCCGGTAGAGATGTCGACACTTTCAGCCGGACGACGAGCGCTTCGAGGCGGTTGAACACGTGTAGGGGTCGCTGGCGAAGGGACGACCCGCGTTGGAGATGTTGCTTTCCGCGCGCGCTTCTTTGGGGTCGCTTTGCTGGTGACTTGGCGGGCGCTTTGGCGGGCGCCTTGGCGGGCGCCTTCGCTGGGGTCGTCTCTGCTGATGACGGGGCTGGTGCTTTGGCGGGTGCCTTGGCGGGAGACTTCGCCGGCGCCTTTGTGAGCGACTTCGCTGGTGACGCGGACGACTGGGA
>JAIKVE010001075.1:0-13870 GCA_024679115.1 Phytophthora pistaciae
ACATGGAGGCCTTCCCGACGGTTTCCGGCCGTATGGCTGCGATCGGTAGCTGTGCCAGGACGTAACTCGAGCAGCGCAACTGTGACTTGGCGCCTCGAAGCCGATCTTGCTATCGCCAGCGACCGCAATGCGCCTTACGGGCGCTACAGTCGGCAACCGACAGGAGGGAGACATGGAGGCCTTTCCGACGGTTTCCGGCCGTATGGCTGCGATCGGTAGCTGTGCCAGGACGTAACTCGAGCAGCGCAACTGTGACTTGGCGCCTCGAAGCCGATCTTGCTATCGCCAGCGACCGCAATGCGCCTTACGGGCGCTACAGTCGGCAACCGACAGGAGGGAGACATGGAGGCCTTTCCGACGGTTTCCGGCCGTATGGCTGCGATCGGTAGCTGTGCCAGGACGTAACTCGAGCAGCGCAACTGTGACTTGGCGCCTCGAAGCCGATGTTACAACCGCGCCCGAGCCCTTCTACGTTGTTGCCGATAGCGGGGGTAGCTCGTTGTATGCTTCCGGCCATGTCGATACCGTTGGCGCCCTAATTTACCGCCAACGATCCTTTAGAGCCATCGCTAGGCTTCTTGTAATCACTGTGGGTGGGCTGCCGGTGGACAAGGCGAGAATCGGGCGCCCATATGCAATATCTTAGGTCCCATGCAATTTGGCAGTCTAACCACTTTTGTTGAAACGGGTGATGGGCAGATTTGCAAGTCTTAGAAAACACGCAATTCGCCTATTGGTGTAGCTTAAAACAAAAAAAAACTGTGTGTCGACACACACCATGGAAATAGAACCAGGGACGGGACATTTTCACTTTGATTGGGAGACTTGGCAAACAGCCTGGGAAATGGGTGTACAGTCAAACCTGTTTATATGATACCCCTGTGGTGGACGCCAACAGCAGTGACTCATGTAAGATGGACGACAAAATATTACCAGCACAATAGAATCCCTGACGAGCACAATAAACCTTGTTGCCGCACAAGAGCAAAAACAAGCGTGTGGCGGACAAGCAAACGACCCGACGATTCTGCTAGGAATGTTCTGCTACCCATTTATTTCCAACTACTGTGTGACACATTTGCCACACATATAACCTGGGGCATTCTTTGCTGCGCGCTCCTTCGCCACCCGCCACGCCGCGCTCTATTGCTCATGAAGCGCAACCTTGTCCCCTCCTTGACTGCGGGCAGACGGCCACGCGGGAGTGCGCTGCCTCGTGGCGCCTCCAGAGCTCTGGTCCATCCTTCTGGTGCCCCACCGGAGGCGGACATCAACTTCTAGTGAGTTCTCGTCGTAACTACGATATGCTAACCAGCTTGCTAACACTATGACTGATCCTAATTTGACGTGAAGCTATGTAGGGGACGAAGGGCTAACTGGGGATGGTGCGGGCTGGCGCGGCCCTGGAGAGCGAAGGGCTTGCTTGTGCTCGCACGGCCTTACCGAACAAAGGACTCACTCTTGCTGAGGTGGGACTGCAAAACGGAGAACACCAACATTGCGCCAAATTGCAAAAGGTATGCTCGTTATGCTAACCGTGTTGGTAATGAATGATACTTACTGTTGCTGCTCTTTACGGTTTTTCTCGTAGCATGTGTGTTTATAGATTAACGCGGATAAACGAAGCTTGTAGCTCACCAGTGTTTACTGCTATTCGGTATTATCAGTGCTACGGAGCTACAAACTATTGAGCGCGTGACCGATCGTTTGCAAGCGTCCCACCGATGAACCCTGAGTCACGCGATACCGCTTGCGGTTCACTAATACGTCTTCGCCAACGTGATTGATGATGCTGGGCGTTTGCGGTGCAAAGGTCAGGTGGACGCAGTGCTTGAAGTTGAGATGGATACGACAAGGACAATGCGACATCTCCACGTTGACTGGCCATCCGTTTCGTGGCTGCCCTTCGCCCTTCATCCACGCGTAGTGCACCACAAGTTGCGCAGTCACCTCCAGCGCTTCTACTGTTCGGTTGCGAGCTGGGATGTAGGTACGAGGTGGTGCAATGGATAGCACGCGGGCTATAAACGGACCCACTTCATCCACGAAGAAGCTGATGCTGCTTCTGTCCTCCTCCACGACGCGAAGAAGACCACGGCGACGTAGCGCGTTCACACGAGCGTGCAGTGTTGGTGGGCAAGTGACACGATGGGATTGGAGATTTTCCAGAATTCCCCGAGCCGCGCCTATGATTGGTTGGCTCAGAGGCTCGCTACGGGAGAGGGAGACAGCGACACGCGGCGTATGGAAGAAGCGGATCCCGGTCGGACTCGTGTTTGCAGTGTACAAGGTTTGGTGACCCCGGATGGAGATGTCCCCAAGGGAGGACCCCGGCTGGAGCCAAGTACCGAACGAGAGGCAAAGCCCAAGGGAGCGTAGAAGTGCCTCCGATTGGAGGCCGCCTGCTCTTGGTGCACTGCACAACGCAAGAGGAGCCCGACCGGATCCAGTGAAGACCCAGAGAACGTGAAGTTGTCCAAGACATCCCAGATGTGAAGCCCGAGTGGAGTGTGATTCCGTTTGGAGATAACCCTGGATCCCGGATGGAGATACCAAGATACCATCCCAGATGTGAAGATCCAGTATACAAAGTCCAAGATGTTTCCGACCGACCAAGCCGACCAGCCAAGATCTGTTCGGATTCCGTGGAACATTGAACTTCGCTTGCGTACCCAGTGATGATTGTACTTGCTGGAAGTATGCTACGAGGGACCGCGGACGATTACGACGACAAGACCATAGTGAAGACAAGTCAAGATGGAGTGCATGTAAAGATCGACAGAAGATAGCCAGACAGAGAGAGAAAGAGAGACAACAGATAACAGATAAACAGAGTTCATTTTGCCAAGGATCGCGCAAGTGAGTTGGAGCAGCCTACCGGACGTGCATCCCCGGAGGACCGACTAAGTCTACGTGTGAGGGCCCAGCAACTGTGACATCTGGGTCGAGCTCCCGCAACAGAGTCCAGTCCAAGTTGGGGTGAGTACCGGGTACCAGCCCGAGGTTGATCCACTTCCATTTCACTTCCTAGTTGCGGTTGAGCTCGTTCCTTGCAGGAAGGCCCCGCATTTCATATTACCGATTACCTTGTCACCCCGGTTGGAGTAGCCCCGGGTGGGAAGTATTGATTTAAGTGCTATTGTGTGGTAGGACGTACTTGATTGTGTTAGTTTCCCTCAGTAGTTGAGGGTGGTGCGCGTGAGCTAAGCCGGCCGGGATTGACCGGTGTCTCGGGCCCCGGCTGAAGTTGACTGGAGTAGTGACCGACCCTTTCACGGTCCAAAAGAATAAGGAAGGGCTACGTGTTTGTATATAACTCTGTATCTGTTTGTATTGTTTGGTTATCTGAGGGCTGTCAGAGGCGACGTCCAGGAAGGTTACGTTCTGCCCTGCTACCTAGCGACCTACAAGTATCAAGGCAACTCATCCACGGTTGGAGACCCCTGGTTACGAAGACAAACGAACCCACAGGGATTGTTCACAAGGACACACGCCACCCCGGTTGGAGTGTACATCTAGGTGTATTACTTCCGGCTAGGGTCTGTTCTGGGTGCACCCCATTCGGGAGTCCACATCCAGGGCGCGCTAACTATACGCCTGGGCGGTCAGGCGTTCACCCGCCTCGCCTCACAAGCCGGATCCGTCCGGAATTTCGGCAGCGACATTGACCGGTGACTGCAGCACGCGAGCAGCTGCTGGATAAGCACACCCATATTGAGCTGCTGGCGCTGGGTGTAGTCGCGCTTTAGGGCGCGGTTGAACTGCTCGCACGGGTTGTTGGTCGTAGCGAATCCGGGCGGGGTCAAGTAGCATTGCCAGTTCTGGAAAGGCTCCTTTAGCCTCTGCTTCCCCATGTACTTCCGGAATACGTCGAGGGTCGGGCGCCCCACTCGAACAGGATCCGCTGCTTGCGGGTGGCGAACCCACCCGCAAGCGCTGCAAAGTGCAGATCGTATACACGTTTGTATACTTCCGCCGCGTCACCTTTCGACAGACCGCGAGTTCGCTCTCGCACCTTCGCCAGCACATGGTAGTTGCACATCAGGAACGTAAGGTGCTGTCGTAGAAAGCAAGACGAACAGCATTAAGCTGCGCCTTGTCCGCGGCACCCACGGCATACTGTACTTTCATCCGCTTGCCACAGACGCTGGTGAACACTTCCTGCAACGCTTGCAGCGAGGCCAAGTAGTGTTCCTCCTGCAGTTGCGATGTCACAAAAAGCACCACCAGATGGCACGTGCGCGAGGTGTCCGAGATACCACAGACAATAACCGGAAAGCCGATTTGGCTTAACTTGAATGTGGCATCAATGTGTAGCACGAGTGTTGCCGGAACTCGGTCAGCGTTTCTCGGCAGCAATTTGGACGTGATCCCGACAAGGAACGGCTTCTCGTCGGAGCCATTTCCTAGCACGGCTCCGCTAACATTACGCCCGACACCAAACGTAAACGCAGTGTTGTCTTCTTCCTGGTCGTTAAACAGCACTCGAGCCACCTGAGCCGCGATGTCTGCGCGCCGATCGTTGCCGTCCAGTACCGTGCGGCGGTTATGGTTCACACTGTTTTGAATTGAGCGCAGATGCGGTAATGCCTCCACGCTCATCTCCCACCTCAAACTTGCGTGCCAAGGCATGTAAAATGCGGACGGGCTTCAGGTTCTCACGCGTGAGGTCTTGCAGGAAGGCGCGCTGAGCGGTGGTGAGTGCCACCATCTTAGAGGAGACAGCTTGAGAAACGTGCTCGCCGAGCTGGTACATGGTTGCACGCTTCGACTCTTGGCACAATAGGATTTCCACCATACAGGGCCACTTGGAGTACGGCGCAGCAACCTTGCAGTGCTTGCACGCACAGAGATAAGAGTTTTGTAGCGCATATCGCGCGGCCCCCCATGAATGCACGCAGAACACGGCATCAGCTGGCTCTTGTCAGCTTGCCAGGTCTTCATGCCTTGCAGCAGGAGGTCCGTGTCGTTCTCAGGCAGGTCGTCGGACACTAGAGCCCACGGAAGCGGCACACGCATGGTCGAGGAGGTGGAAGGAGGTGAAGAGGACGCGCGGCGCAGTTGGGGGGGGGGGGGGCTGCGAGTTGAGGTCGTAGCTGTAGATACCGGATACGATTGGGTATTAAGCGAAAATAAAAGACTGTTGATTGGGCAGATATCTGTAATTGTACAGAAAAATATGTGGCTGTGACGACACGAGTTTTCTTGTGGACTATAGATCACACTTTGTAGCAGAGTTCTGGTGATGGCAGATATTCATTGTGCCGATCAGATTTTATTGTGCTGTTCAGCGAAGTATGGTATTGTTCATGCCTTGTCAAGATGGACTCATGTAGACCAATTGTGTGGTATACATAACTAGTCATGCAGTCGTCGCAGTCTCCAGATGAAACCTCTGCGCTCGGTATCGCTCTGTTGAAGACACCACGAAGGATGAATCACATTACTAAAGCTACTACTGGCTATAGTGGTCAGTTACTGTAGCAGGACATTATGTAAGTATATACTACAGCAGTAGTGCATGGCTATATTCGACACGTTTTTTCAGAAGCTTGGTACTTTAAAATAATCTCTTACAGGCCGTGATGTGTGTGAGTGTGCTCTTGTTTTTTTTTTAAGCAATAGATTATACATAATACTGGGATAGGAAGCAACGTTAATGCTGCTAGCGCAGACCAAATAGGATTATATCTGTGGTACTTCTCTGTCCCACGAATTTATAGGTAGTTAGGTTTTTTGTGTACCACACACACAGAATGCGATTGGTCATCTGACGATGGTTAGGGCCGAATTTTATTTTCGGCCAATCATATTATCCATGATTAGAAAAACCTCACCATTTTTGAGGCGAAATATCTCGGTCACGAGAGCTTTTCGCACGGTTTCATTGGCTCGCAAAGGTAAGATTGGCAAGATCTAGCCATCCTGAAATTTCGACGAATTATCGCTAATTTTTGTTGGAATTACGAAAAAAAACTTGTTTGGACTAAAACCGGTAGCAGTAAACGTGCCGTGATCGTCTCAATTCTTGCACAGTGTAAACAGCAAAAAATCAAGCGTATGCGCCTTGCTGTAAGCTTTGTATTAAGACCTCACTTGCTCAAAAATATGAAGTACCAGCAAAGATATGCCCCGTTTTATGAAATCCTATAAATTGGTGGGACAGAGAAGTACGTCAAGTCAAAATATGACCTCTCTTGGCATCTAACTGGTACATTTGTATGAAAGCGGTACGACTCCGGTCCTCCAAAAGGCTTATATGCGTGGGCAGCTTGAACGATAAAAAATTAATTTCATGTACAATTTTCTGAAAACCACGTACCATAGGAGAAACGGATGATTTCCATGTACCTCGGCTGAATTGCATGTGCTCTGGGTCCTAAGCCGTTAGATCGAAGTCCAGAGTAAATGTTACCATTGTAAAATGCAACGAAATGTATTATAAAGCATGCGTAACAGTTCTTCCACTGCTACTGCCCCGCAACCGCGACACCGGTCAAATACGCGGTGTTGATGGCACTGCTACTGTCCCGCAACCCCGACACAGGTCAAATATGCGGCGTTGATGGCCTTCGCCAAGTCTTCGACAGCTAGGTGTTCAACAACGCCATTGTCGAATGTCACTCGCCAGGAAAAAACTCCATTTCTGTTTGCCCACGAGGACACCGTGCCCAGGTAGTTGGAGTACTGCATCTCGCCATCGACTGTTTCTTCAAATTCTTTCGAGCACTTCCAGTTGATTGCCTGCACCCGGTTTCTCCGTCAGGTTCCGCACGAGGCGTGCCATTGCGAAATAATGCTCATCGTTTCTGTCAAGTGCACGGCGCACTTTTCGCGGTCTTCCGGTGGCTTGCGAGCTGGGAGTCTTTTCAGCAGCTTTGCAAGGTCTAGGCCGTCTCGTAGAGCTAAAGTGGCCAAGACATGACAGCGTATCCATCCTGACGTGTAGTGATCTTTACAGTCGCACGAGTATTTACTGCGAATTGTCAAGATCTACAACCAAACGAGGTTAGAAAAAAAATAAGAAACGTTTAGAGCTCACCTCGTCGACTGCCCAGTTTGGGGAATCCCAGTTGTGCTGATACTCAAGTGCCTGCTTGATCTCCACCTTGTGCAGTGACAAGTAGTCCAACGAGAAATCGGACGTAGTTGCACCTTGTTGTAGGGTGCCCGACAGCGATTTCTCGTAGATTCGAACGCGAGCAGCATCGCCGTCGACTCCGTGGATGTTGCCATTGCCGACAACGTAGGTTCTCGCGTTATAAAAAACGGCAATCGGTCTGCGGGGGCCCGAGCGTGTAGTGAGTCGATGCCTAAAGTTTTTCTTGTCGCACAGCAATTGAGCGGTGAAGACAACTTCTGGTTGCACAGGCCCACTGCAAAAAAAGTAGATGGGTTGGTCTTGAATGCAGCGGGCCGACGCACTAGCCAAAATCCTAGGTAGTGATTGGCGAAGGACGTAAGCTGTAGTCGCCCGCAGAGACAGCACAACCGAAGTCTTGATTTTTTATGGTGGGCTTCGATGGGGTTCTGGTTGGGGAGGACACCGGGACAGCCACTGCATGTTACGAACCGCGCTTGCCAACGATCCGTAAGGTATTTTTCCTGGAGCCATGCCGCATATTCGGCTTCACCACTATCAACCAGGCACTTCGTGAAAATTGCGGACATGGGCTTGAACTGCTCCAGAGATCGAGCCATGTGCAGCCAACGCAAACATGGCAACACCGTGGTTTCCCATGGCTTTTCATGGCTCAACTTCCGCTTGCCGATGTCATTGGCGTTGCGGATGAAGTGGGGCCAGCAATTCAGGGGCAGGATATCCGGCCATTCCGACGCATACGCAGTGGCGATTGCATCTCAGTGACCTAAGCATCCAAAGGCCAAATTCAACTCCAAACCAAAAAAAAAAGTCTGGACTGCAGCGCGAATTGTGGACAACAGAGCCGTGTACGTTTCAATGGTCTCCGACCTGACGAACATGTAGGCAAACGGGAAGAAAGTGTGCCGGTACTCTTGCCCGACAAGTTGAACGCCAAAGGTGCCAAAGTCGACTAGCGTCCAGCCCCCATAGTGTAACTTGTAAGTACCATCGACGGCACCTGCCTGAGTCGGCTTGACCTTGGATAGCGTAGACAGCATTGCGCAACACAGCGCGGGTGGTGACAACTACACCCATAGCGGCGTCCTCGTCTCCATACGTAAAACATCGCAACACCAACAGTTCACTTTTGAAAGTCGCAGACTTTTGAGCGAAGGTGGTCCGGTCAGTGTCAGCATCATACGGTACTTGATCTAAAAAAAACTTTGCTCGACACACACTCCAGAGGACCAGCGCAGGCTGCTAAAGCCGCGTAGTTTGCGATAGCACTATCTAAATAAAATATACACAAATTAACATTAGCAAAATGGAATTATGCAAAAAAAAATGAAAATAAAAACTTACCACTGTCTTGGCGGGTTATATACTGTTTTCGAGACTTCAGCTGGGCACGGGTAGGAAGTCGGCTGAGGACGTTGGACTGGGTTCCATAGCGATTGCGAAGTATCGACAGGCACGCTTCTGGTCCAGCTCCCCCTTCTAAAATATTGTCGATCTCTGGTCGAAGCGCTCTGTCGATCCCTAAACGAGTAGTTTCGGCCGGTAGTTGAGTGTGCTCCCCGGAAGACTCGAGCGAATATTCTCGTTGAGAGTCCTCGGTTAGTCGCATTACCTTCGCACACTCGAAGTGCGAGGTTGTAATGGGCCTACTTTGGCTCACTACTATGGCTTACACGTGTGCGCACGTGTATGAGGAAGCGTAGGTTTATTTTACTTGAATTAAGTATACTCGAGATCCACGAGTATACTTTAAGCAAGATAAAGACTCTAAGTAGCGGGTTTTGGTAAAGATGAGAACTGCTATTTTTGTTTTATGTTTCTGACTTCCTCTAAATGTAATATTCTAAGATAGGAATCTGCCAACGGCTGGTTGGCAGAATTCCACTGCTATGCATGTCGCTCATTGGTTAAAAGATGCTGCTTTCAACCAATAGGAATCCTAAGTGTCTATGGACCACCCGTCGTGGTGATCGTAAATGAATGTAGCCCTTGATGTAACGTACAACAAGGCCGAGGAAGTGTTCGAACCTTTAACCGACATCGCGTCTGTTAGAGTTACAAGTGGCTGTAGCCACTTGTGCGTGTAACCCCGTTACAGAGGTACAGCTGTAAAACGATCGAGCGACGTTCCCCGAAGCGTAGTTGTACGAGGAGGTAAATCGGCCACCCCCGAGCTCGTCCATCTGCATCAATGCAGCAGCTCTCGAAGGGAAGATCCCCAGTAGTTGAAGGTCTGTGTTGGCCTCATTCACCCCTGGCGATGGTGCATGTCTCTGCATCGGATCCGGTCGTACTTGAGACCTCAAAGTCGGAATCGTCCGACATCGCTAGGAGAGGGCAAATTCGAGAATGGAAATGTTCTACAGACTAACTACCACCACTATAGCGATGAAGGGGCTAAACAGATACCCTTAAGGGGCAACTAAAAACCGCCCCCTATAATAATATTCATATTGTAAAACAACCGTCGTTCCTAATTGCGCAACCACAAAGAAGCGTTACAAGAAAAGTGAAGCGTCGTACCCTAATTAGGCAATCCTTCAACGAACCGCCGTCTATCATTGATAGAAATTATGAAGTCGCCAAAACCCACCAACCACCATTCCCTAATGTAGCAACCACTCAAAATAACTAAGCCCTGTAGAAACGCGTACTTAGCATCAACCGTCACTCTAGTAACCACTCCAAATAGAATCCATTCGAACCCGATTCACCAGCGACTAGATGAGTAGTCATAACACGCTCAGTCACTACTTCATTACTACCGCAGTGATACAATAGTGATATTTTTTAGTAATAAGCCACCTGGAATGTATTACTTTACGACAGCCACTAATGGATGCCTATAAATCGGCAAAAGTGAGGTAGACAGTGGTAAATACTTATATGTGTACTCTTTAGTCTTCATACGTACAGAAATGAGTGTAAGTAATTCATTGCCGTACATTAATTCATAAATACTGGTGAATGGTCACCTCCGCTCAGAGAGCAATGATCGCATGCCCGTCTCTCAGTTGGAGTTTGGACATCCTTTCGTGGAGACACGTGTCAAGTGAAGAAGGACAAAATAGAACAGGAAGAGGTCCGTGAACGAAGGGGTGTATGTGGGGGTGTATGTGTGTGTGTGTGTGTGTGGGGGGGGGGCACCGCTGTAATCGGAATGGACGATCTTAAGATCACCAAGCCAGCCTGTGCTCTGTCTAGTGCAGGTGACATTGGTGTGGGATTGGGAGGCTAAGGAGTTGTGGCACGTCTGAGCGTCGGTAGAGTGACGGGGTTACGCACGCGTAAAGTGGTGGTAATGCCTGATTAGTGACTACGCTGTCGCGGCCATCCTCCGTTGGGGTCGTGTACCTTCTATCGACTTAAAAATAAATAACGTGTAGCTTCCTGAATTGGCCTCTACAAGTTAGATGACAAAAACCAATACGCCCCCTCCCGCCTATCCTCCTCTTTACCTACTTCATGCCGCCGTTGAATACAACACGCCTCTGGCGTCTGATCAACTGCAACGTGCATGCCTCCCGTCCATGGCATCATGCAACTTAACGTTTCTTGCCCAGCCTCCTGCCTAAAGGCATTTTCCACGTGCTCTTACACCGACAAAAGCACGCGACCATTGACCTCACGGCCGACGGTGCAGAATCTCGGCCAGAGCGAGTAGTGGCGAGTTCATGGTAGGAGGAGCTGGTGCGCCAGATGCGTTGAAACTGGAAGCTTCTGGTTGACGTCGCCACGATCGAAGATCGTAAGGAGGGCAGATACGGCGGGCGAAGGACGGAGAAGAGTATCGACGGCGGGCGAGGCGACATGGACTGTAGGTAGGCGGTAGGTAGAGGTAGGGGAACTTCGTTAGGAGAGCTCTATGGAGCGGCAACCCTCGCATTTCTCAGTGGCAATATGGATAGGATTGGTTTAGATGAAGCAGCTAATACTGCTCGTAGTGTTCTGCGGCACAGGGTCGACACTACCCAACAACAGAAGAGGTTTGAAGGCTTTCGTACTGCGGTCAAGGGGCTCAGCGTGGCGTGCAGGATATTGCAAGGTAGTACTGAGTAGTTTAGAGGACGAGCCTTGACGAACTTAGCGTGTCATAGAGTGGCTAGGAGAGTGGTTAGCGACCACGAGGGTGCGAGGGGTCTATCGATGACCTCTTGGCCGTGGAGTGGTGGACCTGGAGTGGACCCGATGCTTGCGTCTGCACTGGGAGGGTCCACGCTCACCCGTGTATATACATTCGGTTTTATAGAAGGCATGAGGACGGGCCCACAGAATAGTCCGGGTTGCCGGCTGCCTAACAATCTCCTCTCCCTAAGCCGGTCTCTGTTGGGCTGGCGCTAGCTGCCCCCCCCCCCCCCCCCGAGGGTAACCTATGTGACGCAACGGTTCTAGCTCCTAATCATATACTAACGTATGATACAAGCGTAATCTCTTTAGAGTTGCATGTAACCCGTAAATAAGTTTTGCAAACCATAATTAGACGCTAGAATTCTACTAAACACAACTAATTATTATTTATGGACCGTGTAACTGTTATTTGTGGAATATGGTACGTCATTTTCAGTCGACATACATAGAATTCCTCCGTTTGGTGATTATAGATTCGATTCATCCGAATCATACGTGAAATTAATCCACACCCAGCCTGAACCGGTACGATACCCACCAAACCGGTATGGTCGCGGTGCCGCACTGGGCCTTCCAAAAGGTTTACAAGTATATGCGTGGGCAGCCTGAACCGGTGTGCTACCGATGGCACTGGTATGAATCAGTACATATATTGAGCTGGGTACGGACGTAGTGAAGTAAAGAGAACGATTGAGGTGGACTGTACAATAGCATGCATTTTTTACAAGCTGCAAACAGACCTCAGCCAAGGTTCGCCTTCTTAATTTTGTAAAGCATTGTCGGCTGATATCTTGTATCTACGGTTTTAAGGCAAATTTCGGGCAGATGCTGCGGCTGGGAAGCAGGCGCAGGAGATGACCGTAGCTAATAAGAGAAAAAAAATTAATTAAAAAGAAAAAGAAAAAGAAAGGGTTTATACCAAAACCCTCCTATCCCAGCCTTCGCGGAGCCCTAGTATACAGATACTACTAAGCTTTTTGAACACCAAATCAACGCATACCCTTCATATGTGTTAAGTACGATAATTATTTTAGCCGGGATACCTCTATCGGAAGACTGCACAGCTTGGATTCTAGACCAGCAAGTTGCGTCCGGAAGTTTGGTGCTGTCCTAAGTAACTAGAACGGATAGCGTCCTGGACGACGTACGTGCATTTGCCTAAGCGAAAGTCTCCATCCACTCACGACCCGCAACATCACATTACTTGTACAGATCTTGTAACCTCTATGAACCAAAAGAGTGGTACTGTTCAAAAAGCTTAGTGGTATTGTGAAAACCGAACACTATGTCCTATTTTTTTGCAAATCGATCGATTTGGGTGCTTATTAAGCGGCTGAGCCCTTGTTTTGTTATATATAATTAGGATGCCATTCGGATTTGGCGTTCCCCAGCCCTGTTCATATACCGCGGACTGCCGTCGATTTATAAGCAAAGCACTTCGAATGCCCAGGTGACACTGGGCATTCTGAGGGTAGCTCGTTTATATGAACGGCGTCCCATGCCAGCGTGGGCGGCAAACTCGACGCTGCCGTTTATATGAAGCACCCGATGGGTACATACAATTTGTGACTGCCTCTGAACTATTCACGGGGCTGAATTTGGCACGAGTGGCTGCTTATACGCTTGTTCTAGCCCACTTCACGATGCAGTGCACCTCTGCGGCCATTTATATAGCTCAGGAAGCAAGGCTCTCATTAGCATTTGATAGGGATTTGCGCATGGACGGTTTACGAACAACCCTATGATTTAGGATTTGGCGTACCCCTTTTATATAGTTTCTACCCCTCCTAATCAAGCTAATCTGGTCTGGACATCTTTGCCGGTTTTCACAATATCTGTAGTGCCTCAAATAGAATGGATGGTTAGCCTGATATAATAAGTGCACCACGGCAAAGGTCGAATACAGCAACTCGATACATGAAAAATCGTCGTGTGCAGTTATTTTAACCATTGGTGACTCTCAACTTTGTTTATCGTTTTGTATGTACTTACATGTATACACTCAATGGTGGTCGCAGAGATGTGTAGGAGAGTTTTTTTTTTTAAGGATATCGAGGTGTTTTATCTGGAGAACTTTGAGCCATATGAACAGGCTAGACTCCTTTTGGTTCCCCAAAAAGTGACTCATATACCTTTGTATGCATATAAGCTGACAACATACAAAAAGTAAGTCATTTTTTTGGTTCCGCTAAAACCTGAATCATTTAAACGGTGGGCCCATATTAGAGAGGATCATATAAACAGGTTTGACTGTATAATCCCTGCCCTGAACCACATCTTGGTCTCTAAGTCGCTCTCGTCGGCGATTTTGACGTCTCGTTCAACCACGACTTGTACGCGACCTCGTGCAGCGGATACAACAGCGACCACTATCCCGTGTTCATCGTCCTGAACAAGATCTAAGTTGAGCTGAGCCTCTGTGGCGAACTGCGCAAGAAAATCAAAGTGAATTGTAGAGGGGCAGAAATCACTGAAACTAATTATTGTGCCTTGCAGTTATTTTGCCCTTCGTTTTGACCTCGGATATCGTAGTGGTCGGAAAAGATAAATCCGAGCTTGGTAGGGGTAGGTTTGAATAACTAACGTATAATCCCGATTAGTACGCCCTCATCGAATAGAACGCCCTTCGAATATAACCCC
>JAIKVE010001076.1:0-13869 GCA_024679115.1 Phytophthora pistaciae
GGGGGCGGCTGGCGGCCTCGCACCGAGTCATACGGGCCGATGCGGCGCGGTGCAGGCCCCGAGAGCTGCGGGCTCCGAGCCCTAGCTTATCTTCTCGTTAGCTTGGCTATCGTCGGGGTGGGCGCTAGGTAACGGGGACGGCCACCGACACCGCCGCGGACAGAACGCACGCACGACAACCGCGGAAAGCGGCCTCGATTCTGATGCCCAAAGTCGGGAATAGATCGATATCCTCGAGGGCTCCACAAAAAGCGTCGAGTACGTAAGGCAAATGTTCAACACTGGGCTTGACCATTCGACCGAGCTGAACGAGCACGGCCTGCGACGGTGCCGACACATGGCCGCTCAAACAGGCGCCGACTCGGGCAAGAGTTCTCTCGCCTGTTTGCCACGAAGGCGGACCATGGAGCTCGGCGGCGGGCTGGTGTCGGCGACACCTGCAGCAGGCATAGAGCGAAAGGCACCGACCGGCCGCAGGGGCCGAGTCGGCGGGCTGCTGGCAAGCAAATCGGAACCGGCACGCCATGCTGATACGGTGCACCGCGAAGCTGGCGCCAGGAACAAGGCGGTCTATGCACGGCGTGTGTCGCTGACAGGCAAAAGGGTAAACTCGCCGCTGCATCATCGCGGCGCTAGCGGCAAAACAAAGGTTTTGGTCGGCATCTGGGCAGAACTGGGGACTTGCACGGGAACATGCCCCGCAGAAGTCGGCTAAGTAGAAAAACGTGTTTCTGCCGGTTCTGGTGTGTGTTCAAGTTTATGCATCTCCTGTAGGAACGCATAGCCCATTGAAAAAGATCTAAAGAGTATCACCGCCATTCGGAGGAATCGTGACACCAGCACGAACGATGTTAGGCAATGCGCTGTTAATTCGGTCGAGTCAAGTTACTTCCCCTCGAAAGCTTGAAAGCTTGATGCGCAAATGCGCTGTTAATTCGGTCGAGTCAAGTTACTTCCCCTCGAAAGCTTGAAAGCTTGATGCGCTTGTTGCCACAAGCAGCTAGCTCGGCCGAAGCAGCAGCGCTCGCAGCACGTCCCTCAACGTCAACTGCAACGTCAAAATGCTACATGTACATTTACACGAAACCTCGAAATCGATAGGCGCGGCCCGCAACGCCACGAGTTGGTTAAGGTGGTTGAGGCTGCGCCAAATGCAAACCTCGCCCCGCCTACTCGGCGTTGAAAAGGGTCTGCAACGACTCGTTTCGCTGTTGCCGACGAACGCACGTGAGTGGGTGAGTGAGTGCCGAGGATGGCCGCGAGGCGAGCGGATCCCTACGAAATGTGCAGGTCGCCGCCCCTTATCTGCCCGCTCACTTGACGTGGCTCGTGCGTTCGTCGTCGATCGTCCCGCAGTGGGGAGTCCCCACTGGGGACGAGAGATGGCATCTCGACGTCCATCTCGAAGCTGTCTATGTCCACCGCCGAGCAACTTCAAAGACGGCAAATGGCTCTGCTGCCTTTCGCGATCGTCCGTTGCATCGAGTGCAGCACTGGCCAAGGCCTGCCACGCCATGCCACGCGGCGGTCGATCGAGGCCAACTCGATTTTCTCGAAGGAGGCTGACAATTCGACCAGAATCTCGGAGCGGCACCGGTGCCGAATGTCAAATTTGTCGAGCCATGAGAATCCCGGTGCCGCCCGCACATGGTGGACACACTGACGCCACTTTCCCTTCCTGCACCGAGACCACATCTGGCCAAAGCTGCTACAAAGGTGAAAATCCACCCGAGCCCAATGTAAAAATGTAACTTGAGAATTCGCAGCCTGCTGCTCGCCTCCTTTTCCGTCAAAAGCGAGCGAGCGAGCGCTTGGCGCTGTCCGCACCGGACACTCGAGCCCCACGATGGGGACTCTGCGAGCTCGTCATGTCACTGGGCAGCGGGCACCGCCAGCTCCGATGGTGGAGCAACGCATGGATGGATGGCTGCAAGTTGCTACATTCTTTCTTCGCGTACAAATGCGCTCAAGTGTACATGCTTTTCTTCCCTTGGCGACTCTTTGCCTGTCCAAACTCTCGGGACGACACCTCGACTTGTTCGTATTTATGGCAAAGCGCTGTGTAGTTATGGCGGCCGCGTCGTTACTAATGACAAGCTCGAGGCTGTGAGTCTTGATGGTCTCTCCATACCAAGTGGCGATGCGATCGTCCGAATGTCTTGCTCGCTCCACTTGCCCCAGGCCTCCTTCCTTCTGTTACGGCCCCTATGCCCACGCGGCCAGCACGGCCATGCTGGCCATGCCCGCGGAGAAGAGCGCCAGCTTCTCGACGGCGTTGCTCTCCTGGCTCGCGTTCTCCTCCGACAGCTCGTGGAACGCCAGGTAGATGAAGCTGCCCGACGCGATGCTCAGCGCCACGGCCTCCATGGCCAGCGCGCTGCTGCCGCGTAAGGAATCGGACAGCACCATGCCCAGGAAGATACCGAGCGGCGTCATGCAGCTGTAGAGCGTCAGCACGGCGATAGACCGCTGGTGGGCGATGCTGCTCTTGGCCTCGGCGAAGTTGGCGCCCACCGACATGGCCGCGATGAACTGTATCAACAACATCAACAAACACACGCGTGTTCAGCTCACTTCAACATGATTGCCACTTTTGCGATTAAACCAGGTTAAATAAAGATTGCGCACGAAGGGACACAAGTTGAAGTTTGTTTTATAACTCAAGCTGTCCTCGATGGATGTCGGCGGGTACCAAGATGAAGTCTTGCAGGCAAGAGTGGAGCTTCTGCAGCGTCAACGGGAGCGCCGAGTGGCTACTAAGCTGCCTGAGAACGTCATGGAGCACGTACGTCGAGCTCGTCGCTGGCTTTGTCAGGGCTGGCCGTGAAGAGACGACACGATCTTTTCTGCATAAGGAGTATGGTAGTTGGTCTAGATCCTGATGGAGCTGCGTGCACCAAAAAATGATAGATGAAGGGGGCTACACGTCACTGTCAAGGCGACATGAAGAGCTTGGCCGCGCCTCCAACGGAGTTATTTTGCCAGGTAAGTAAGAAAAAACGCTGGCAATAGCTAGACGAAAACTCATATTGGTTATATTATATTGGCAGGATGTCCGAGGCAAGGCGATGAAAAGAGAGATCGACTTGCGCAACTTCACGGGCGCTTCCAACAACTGGCTGATTACCATCGCTTCACATCCCGCCGCATGTGGTAAGCCTCTCTCTCTTCGAAGTGCACAACTGGAATTTTTCACTAATGCAGTGATCTTTTTTATTGTTAAAGGTGCTGGGAATTGTCGGACTCTTGTGCTTGAAGGAACTTCTATCACTGATCACGGCATTGCGCACCTGTACAAGCTCAAATATCTGACGAGTTTGGACATCTCAAGATGCCACGCAATCACGGACGAAGGGTTGAACACCATCCGCCGCCACTTGAGCTTGTTGCAGGAGCTCCGCCTCGACGAATGCCACCACTTTTCCAGCGCCGTGCTCAGTAAAGCCTGGAATGACTGCAAGCGCTTGCATACGCTCTCAGTTCGAGGGTGTCCGGGCGTCACAGACGCCTTCTTGCAATGTGTTGCCAATACTCAGAGATCATCAGCAGCCTGCACGCTTCGGTGGCTGGACGTTCGTCAGTGCAAGAACCTCACGTCGTCTGGGATCTCGTACCTGGCCAGTTCGTCCGTTAAGGACATGGCGATGCAACACTTAGCAGTGGATGACTGCCTCAGCGTGGACAATATGGCCTTCTTCGCCTTTGAAACGAGTCTGGGGCTTCGCTCTCTGACGTCGTTGAGCCTCAGCGGACTGGCAGTCGACGAGACGGCGGTCAGCTGGATCGTCAAAGGCTGCGGGGCCACCTTGCAGCGGCTCAACGTAGCGCGGTGCAAGGCACTGACGGACTTTGCCTTGTTGCTCATGGCCCCACTGATCTCGTCACCCGTATTCGTCAAGCTCAACATGCAAGACTGCCCCCTTATCACGGATATTGGCATCAAAAACCTCTTTTCACTCAAAGAAGAGAAGTTCAAAAGCTCTAATCTGGATGAAGACGACGACGATACCCCGTGTACCCAGTTGGTATCGCTGAACTTGAAGAACTGCTCGAATATTGGAGATGATTCCCTGGTGCTAATAGGAAAGCACGGTGGGAATCTCACGAAACTCAATCTGAAAGGGCTGCGTAAAGTGTCTGACAGCGGCGTGATGGAGATCGCCAAGTGCTGCGCGTTGCTCACGAATATTTCGCTGTCGGGCCGAAATATAACGGCGCAAACGTTCAAACTGCTAGGCAAAATGTGCCGGAAACTGCGCGTCCTCGATGTGTCGGAGCTGCACGACCTCGAAACCCCTGGATGCTTCATGAACTTGGTGTCGACTACAGCAAGTGGAATTCACCCGCCACACCCGTTGAGACGAATCGATTTGAGCGGGACGAACGTCTGCGATACCGGCGTGAGCGTGCTGGCAGCCGCGTGCCGCCAACTGGAGTGGATTAACTTGTCCAAGGTGAGCTTCAAGTAGCCAAACTAAACCTCTCTGCTCGTTTCATACTGATTTGTTGTCTGTAGTGTGCACAGATTACGGATTTTGCGACGGAAGCGCTTGCTTCGCGTAGTTTCCAGTTGAAAGTGCTTTTACTGGCCAACACGCGCGGAATCACGGACCGAACGCTAACTGCACTCGCGTTCACAAAAATCCCGCTGGAAATTTTCGACTTGAGTGGAAACACGCGCGTGACGGACGAAGGTCTTCTCGCGTTATGCACAAGTTGCCAGCAGATTCAGGAGCTGCGACTCAAAGGCTGTGACCGATTGTCCCAGAAGGTAGTGAAGCGCTGCAACGACGTTCTCTTGCCTTTCACCAAACCGTTCACGACTGCTTCATTGATCAAGACGATCGCTACCGGAGGGGCCAACTCGGCCATGGTGCTGGAGCCTCTACCAAAGGTTCACATTGAGCTGCTCCGCGTGATGCAGGAGCGATACAAAGCTGCTGTGATGTTGCAGACCAAGTTCCGCAAGTGGAAAAACAAGAAATTCACGATAGCGTTTCTCGCAAACCGCCGACTATTGCGTGAAACTCGAGCAGCGAGGAAAATCCAAAAGTGTGTGAGGGATTTTCTGGCCTGGCGTCGCTTCTTGCACTTGTTGTCGCTCAAGGAGAGTGTGGACAAGATCGTGTTCGTTCAAGCTCATGCTCGCGGTAATAGAGCTCGTCGAGAAGTCCGCACTTGGCGCTTTACTGCGAATCTGGCTGCTCGACGGATTCAACGCTGCTACCATCCACACTACGTCGTCCGGATGAACATCCGCAACTACAAAGCTCGTGAGATTCAGCGCGTGTATCGCGGTTACCGTGGCCGACAACGATATCAACAACTAATCTACGAACGGAAGCTGGAGTGTGCAGGGAAAATCTGGCGCTGGTATCGCCGATGCCTCAACTATCGCGAGTTTCAAGAGCGCTCGAAGTGGCTCGTGGAGAAAATCCGCAGCATTCAGGGCCAGTGGCGCAAGTATAAGCGCCGACAGAACTTCACCAAGTACATGGCCTACTACCGCGACGCAGCCATAAAAATCCAAAGTGTATGGCGACGGAAGTTGGCGATAATTCACGTGTCTGCCATGCGGATTGAGATGAACGCAGCGGCGCTCACAATCCAGCGCGTGTATCGAGGTCACATGGCGCGCAAACGCGTTGCCTTTTATCGCACTCTTGCCACCAATACTGCTATTGTGATCCAGGCGCAGTGGCGGCGCTATTGTGCACGGAAAATCTATCTGTATCAACGTGGATTAATTATCCAGATGCAGAGGATGGTTCGATACGCTCGGATAGTGACGCAAATGCGGGGCATCGTTCATCGAGCTGTGGCCAAGCATCGTAACGAAGCCGCACGTGATATCCAGAGGTGCTATCGTGGCATGTTGGGTCGAAAGCGAGCTCTGCTCTTCCGAAAAATCCGCAGTGCCAAATACGCTCACAAGGGCCAAAACGCGACACAAGCTCTGCTTCGACGGCGGTTTATCCACAAGGGTGCGGTGCTCTGCATCCAGCACTGGATTCGAGGCGTGCTTGCGCGTCGGAAAGCGCTGAAAATCCGTCGATGGCGGAGATTTCTCGCAGCGCAACGGATTCAACAGTACATGAAGCAGTGGATCAACAAGCTGCGACTGAGTCGCAAGCGCGAGGCCAAGACCCACGCCGCTGTGGATATCCAGCGAGTCTTTCGAGGTCATTGTGGCCGAGTGTACTTCAAGGCTGAGCGGCATCAGCAACGCTGTCTTCAATCCGCACAGCTTATCCAGCGGATTTATCGTGGCCGACTTGGCGGAAAGCGGTTCGCGCAGATTTTCCAGGCCAAGACGAGTGCTGCTTCCGTGCTGCAGCGGATTTATCGGACACGCCAAGCACGGAAAATCTACGAGATCAGTCGAGCTGTTGCAGCGTTAAAAGCCAAGGAGCAGTACGATAAATCCTTGCTGGGGAGACTGGAGGCTCGACGAAACCCCATGGACGAACTTTATCGTCGAGCGAAACTACCGCAAGAGAAGGAGATTCTCACCAAACTGAAGGACAACTGGGAATCCCATAGGACAATGGAAGAGCGGGCTGTGCGCAAGCTCAAGCGTGAATGCACATCAGTTTGGGCCAACGCCGACGAGATCATTGGCAATCAGTACGCAGTTCGGCGCAAGCTCTACGGCGTGACGGAAAACGTGTACGCGACGCATCGGGAGCTCGACCAGCGCAAGAAGCTCCACGCCTCGCTGGATGAAGAGCTGGCTGGGCTCAAGAGCCAGGTACGAGCATTCAAGAAAGCCATGAGAGAGGCTGTCCAGAACCGACGAATGCTCGAAGGACCTGAAGTGTTTGATCTCCTCAAGGAGCACGGACTGTTTCTCGAGCCAGAAGCTCCAAACAACCAGCGCGACAACTAGATAAAGTCTGTGAACATTTCATCTTCAGAACTGAATTAGTCCCGTAATTTTCCATTTTCTGCAGCTTATACACGGTGGGCGGTCGATTCAATTCCCAGTTGTGTGGCTTTGCTCAAATACGAGACTGATGAAAGCCGTCCATGAACCGGCCGCTTTGCTCACAGTGTGCGCTTACTTTCGCAGCAAATTTCCCAGGACGATACCGGCGGCCACACCCGCAGCAGCAATGGTCGAGTAAAGCACCAAGTGGTCGCTCGTGGCGAACTTCTCCTGCACGCGTTCGCGCGCGATGGTGTCGCCCAGCAAGCTGTGGTTGTACGACTCCAGGAGCTGGTACGCGTAGTAGTGCGCGCCGCGCTCGCCCAAATCCTCCGTCAGCACCAGGTAGATCGGGATGGCCTTGAGCGCCGGACTCACGCGGCCCTTGTTGAAGCACGCCTTGAGGAAAATATCCTTCTGGGTGAAGTAGTCCAGGTTCTTCGGCGCGAGTCCGCCAGTGATGTAGAAGCCACCGCGAGGTAGATACTTCAGCATGGCACATCCAGCCTCACGCCCGTAAGCACTATCAACAACAACAACAACAATTAAAAAAAAGTTAGTTCAAAATACTCAAAAACCAGCTGGCCAATTGGGCCATGACGTACTCGATGAAGATCTCCATGGCCTGGTTGCACAGTTCGTCCGTTTTGGCGTTATTGCCGACGATCTTGCCCTGCAAGGACTTGGCGCCCAGGAACGCGTCGTGCACCTTCTTGTTCACTTTGTCCGGGAACTTCTTGGCCAGGAACCGGTAGATCGTGGCCAGCCCCGGGCCGCTCACGATGCGCTCCACTGAAAAGCGGCGGTGGCAGCCCAGCTCCTCCTTGATGGAATTGTACAGCTCGATCTCGATCTCGTCGGCCGGCGCAAAGTCCGTGTGGCCACCTTCACAGGCGAAGCACGAGTACTGGCCGTCCTTGTCAGCCGTGAGGTAGCACTCGCCCAGGCCCGTTCCAGCGCCGATAGTGGCGATGGGGGCGCCTTCCTCCTTTTCCGCCTCATTGAGTACAATGTACTCATGGGGCTTCAGAGTGAGGAGGCCATAGCCCATGGCGGCAAAGTCATTGATGAGCTTCACAGTGGTGATGCCCAGCTCCTTCTCCAGTCCCGGGCCGTCGATCTTCCAGCCTTGCTTGATATTGGTGAACCTAAGTTAGAGACAGTTAGAGAGACACAAAGTTTAGGCTAGTGCTAAACTTTAGGCTAGTGTTAACCGGGGCCGTACTCGACTGTGTTGTTCAGGATGGGCCCGGCGCACGCGAGCACACAGGCCACGGGCAGTCTGTCCACGAGCTTGGCCTCCTTCATGAAGAGGTGGCAGACCTCCGAGAAGCTGCCGTACTTCTCGTTGTGGTACTTCTTGGCGAACGTGATCTCACCGGGGGCCACGGAGCCTTTGAAGGCCACGGAGCCCTTGGGGATGAGCCACAGCGACAAGCGCGTGTTGGTGCCGCCGCAGTCTCCGGAGATGATGAGGTCGCCACTAGGTTAAGTGAAGGAATTTGCAGGTTAGAGGCGGTTAGAGAGGGTTAGAGAGGAGTTGCCACGTACGACATGATGGAGTTGCGTGTAGTGCTGAGCCTTTAGATACTTGGGGCCGAGAGGGGAGATTCGGGAATGAAAGGCTTCTTGAAGTGAATGATGGATGCCAAGTTGCGCTTGCAGCAACTGTATCGCAACATAACACTGTTACGGTGCTGGTACACGTCGCAGGAATGGCTTCCATTATCAGACCACCATGGCTGCTTGACAACTTGATTTGGGAAAACCAGTGCGCATGCAAATTTGCGTGATCCAATGCAGTTGTTGGTTGCATCAGGACTTCTGGTTCATGAAGGTGTACATGTACTGTAGTGTAGTGGTATCCATGGTGGAGACAGTATCAAACAGGGACGATCGCCCATTGTGTTGTGTGGATCGCCACTCCGTGCATAAGCATGTGAGCGAACTTGCGAGGCCGAAGCTCGACCATCTCTTGCGTACCGTAGCCCAAGGCTCGACTGCAATTATCTCTTCGCTCGTCGCCGCTGCGCTGATCGTCGTCCTGGATCGGACGAAACAAACCTCGTACAGTAGTCACCACCAACACCTTCATCCCGCAGTAAATGCAAGCAACACAGCGGGATAATACGAAAGAATGGTTTCTTACAAATCAAGTTGCTCGATGGCACAACTGAACGCTACTCGCTATCACACGAGGAAGCAGGAAGAGTTCCTAAGCATTTCCCTTCCTGTCCACGACATCAGCCACGTCTACACCTCAGCAGCACTTGCTCGCGATGCGACAAGAGCTTAAGCGCCCGTGTGCAGCAGCTGGTAGGCGTAGTAGTGGGCACCACGCTCGCCCAAGTCCTCGTTCAAAACAAGGTACACGGGGCAAGCACGGATGGCCGGACTCACACGGCCCTTGTCGAACATCGAGTTCAGGAAAATGTCCTTCTTCGTGAAGTAGTCCAGGTTCTTCGGCGCCAGGCCGCCCGTGATGTAGAAGCCACCGCGCGGCAGGTACTTCAGCATCGCGTTGCCAGCCTCACGGCCGTACGCGCCCACGAAGATCTCCAGCGTCTGGTTGCACAGCTCGTTCGTCTTGGCGTTCTCGCCGATCACCTTGCCCTGCTGCGTGTTGGCCTTGAGGAACTCCTCGTGCACCTTGGGGTCCACCTTCTCGGGGAACTTCTTGGCTAGGAACTCGTAGATGGTGGCCAGGCCGGGGCCCGAAATGATACGCTCCACGGAGAAACGCTGGCTGCAGCCGAGCTTGGACTTGATCTCGTTGTACAGCTCAATCTCGATCTCGTCGGCGGGGGCAAAGTCGGTGTGGCCACCCTCGCAGGCGAAGCACGAGTACTGGCCGTCGTTGCCGGGGGTCAGGAAGCACTCACCCAGACCGGTGCCAGCACCAATGGTGGCCATGGGGGCGGTCTCGTCCTTTGGGGCGTCGTTCAGCACAATGTACTCGTGCGGCCGCAGGGTCAGCAGGCCGTAGCCCATAGCGGCGAAGTCGTTAATAAGCTTGACCTTCTTGATGCCGAGCTCCTTCTCGAGACTGGCGCCGTCGATCTTCCAGCCGAACTCGACGTTCGTGAAGTCGACGGTGTTGTTCATGATGGGGCCGGCGCAGGCCAGCACGCAGGCCTCGGGCACGTGGTCCGTGAGCTTGGCCTCGTTCATGAAGAGGTGGCACACCTCGTTGAAGCTCGCGTGCTCCTCGTTCAGGTACTTCTTGGCGAAGAGGGCGTCGCCGGGGGCGATGTTGCCCTTGAGCTGGGTGGCGCCGGCCGGGATCTTCCACAGCGACAGACGCGTGTTGGTGCCGCCGCAGTCGCCGGAGATGATGAGGTTGTAGTCACTGTAATACAAAACAGGCGAGTGTGAGACTTCCAGACATGGTTACTCGGACGAAAAAGCTCGGTTGCGACCGTCTCGACGTGGGCAACGACGAGGGGTCGGTGGTTGCAAGGGGGAGGCCACGTACGTCATGGTAGAAGGAGGGGGGTGAGGGTAGAGGCGCTTGTCCTGGAGACGGAAGATTCCGGAATGGCCAAATCGCAAGCGGGCCGAGCAGGACGGAGGATCTTTGCCGACGTGGCAAGGCAGCGTCGCCCGGCTGTGGCCTTGAAGTTGTTGGGCCGTTGCAAGGTCTCTGCTCCGTCGGCTGAACTTTCACCATCGCATCGAATGGTGCGGAGCGCAAGCGCGTGGCCATGCGACCAAGCAGAGATGGCTTCGCCGAATCAGCGCCAAAGCGCTGATCAAAGCGTAGAGCTCTGCCACGCCTACTGGAGATGCCGAGTACATGCTGACCTCTTCGTAGCCGAAGGCGCACTTGCAGGCCACGGGTCTTGGATTCCAAGTTGGACCGGGGCCATGGTCTTTAGAAAGCTGCTGCTGCTTGTAATACCGGCGGGTGGAGCGGGCGCCGGTGGGATGGAGAGGCCTCGCTCCCGGCCATGCATCCGATATTGCGTGACGTCAGACGTTGAGACTTGGTCTCACTATGGACCTGCTTCAACTAGTGCATAGCTCGGCCTTCGCGGGCTGCTTGGGGCCGAGCCAAGTCGAAGCAGCCTCGACGCTCGAGCGAGTCTGATTTGATCCGGACACGTTGCCCTTGACTTGGACTCCCGACTTGACTTGACTTTTGCGGAGTGCCCATCCGGCCGCGCACCAGCAACCTCAATCGGCACTTGATACAATCGTGCATGGACTCGGCGGACCTCGCGGCGGAGACCTGACACGCATCATCAAGGAGCTCGACTTCAACCAAAGCGGACAAGACGCAACGAAAGAGGTTCATTATCAAGCACATTTTTTGGGCCGCTATTCCCATGGCCCTGCCTCGGCCTGAAGACCGAAGCATTCATTCAAGGCTTACGCCTCCTGCAGAAGCTGGTAGGCGTAGTAGTGGGCACCACGCTCGCCCAAGTCCTCGTTCAAAACAAGGTACACGGGGCAAGCACGGATGGCCGGACTCACACGGCCCTTGTCGAACATCGAGTTCAGGAAAATGTCCTTCTTCGTGAAGTAGTCCAGGTTCTTCGGCGCCAGGCCGCCCGTGATGTAGAAACCACCGCGCGGCAGGTACTTCAGCATCGCGTTGCCAGCCTCACGGCCGTACGCGCCCACGAAGATCTCCAGCGTCTGGTTGCACAGCTCGTTCGTCTTGGCGTTCTCGCCGATCACCTTGCCCTGCTGCGTGTTGGCCTTGAGGAACTCCTCGTGCACCTTGGGGTCCACCTTCTCGGGGAACTTCTTGGCCAGGAACTCGTAGATGGTGGCCAGGCCGGGGCCCGAAATGATACGCTCCACGGAGAAACGCTTGCCGCAGCCAAGCTTCTCCTTGATCTCATTGTAGAGTTCAATCTCAATCTGATCAGCAGGGGCGAAGTCGGTGTGGCCGCCCTCACAGGCGAAGCACGAGTACTGGCCATCGGTACCAGGGGTCAGGAAACACTCACCGAGTCCAGTGCCAGCACCGATGGTGGCCATGGGGGCGGTCTCGTCCTTGGGGGCGTCGTTCAGCACAATGTACTCGTGCGGCCGCAGCGTCAGCAGTCCGTAGCCCATGGCGGCGAAGTCGTTGATCAAACGGACCTTCTTGATGCCGAGCTCCTTCTCAAGGCCCGGGCCATCGATCTTCCAGCCGAATTCCACGTTGGTGAAGTCCACCGTGTTCTTGAGAATGGGGCCGGCACAGGCAAGAACGCAGGCCTCAGGGATCTGGTTCACCAGCTTGGCCTCGTTCAGGAAGAGGTGGCACACTTCGGCGAAGCTCGCGTAGTCCTCGTTCAGGTACTTCTTGGAGAAGACCATGTCACCGGGAGCGATGTCGCCCTTGACGTGCTTGGAGTCGTTGGGGATGTTCCATAGCGACAGACGCGTGTTGGTGCCGCCGCAGTCGCCGGACATGATGAGGTTGGTGGCAGCCATGGTGCTTGATCGATGAAGTGTGGGGGAGAAGTGATCGACTTGAGCCCTCGAAGGTTGATTTGAAAATGAATTCAGCTCGGCCGGTGCGCACGGTGGTGGCCCGATCGCTTCAACCGCATCAGCGCTCCAGGATGAGCGTGCTTATGGGCCCATGGTGTGGGTACGTGGCGGCCGGCGTCAGCTTTGGCGCGTGTGTGTAGTACGATGGGAATTGAAGTTGGGGTGCGGTCAGTATCCGCACAAATGCGGCGCAAGTTTGAACGGGTAGGATAATATACTCGCAGAGTAACATCGGTCTAGAACATTTATCTCCACTTTCGGACCCCCTAAATTCCCTATTTTCTTTGGAGCGTGTGACCTCAATATTTTCTCATTTCCACATATTGTATATTATCGGAAATCTCGTGCTAAAAGCAATTGTAGATGAAAAGTGTGTTTATGCTTTCTATGAGTGCTTTTCACTTTCAAAATTTCGGTGTCGGGATATTTCCGAAATTTGATTGGTCAACTTCAAACGCGATTATCTCGAAAACTCCAAATGGCGCCTAAGCATTTCGTTTGAATACCGTCACATATAGACCGACTGGATCATTTCGGCGAATGCGTGGCTAGACTTCACTGCCCCGTATTGCTATAATACACGCATCGCAGGCTGTGAATCATAGGCACGAGCAAGGTGCAGTGCAGTGTACAGTGTAAGTGTATGAATTCGACTTTGGCCTCAAGAATCGGCAGCGTCCTAAACAAATGTGGCGATCGATGCCGAAAATCGATCACCGAAATGCCGAGAATCCTTGATTCTCGGCTCTGTAACCGAAAGTCGTACAGATGGGTACACATCGATGGCAGAAATTCATGTTAGTCCGACGAAATCATTTTTCTACTATTTTGAAATCCACATTGTAATCAAATATTTTGTTTCGGAGAAAATCAATTTCATAATTGATTTTCTACATCTTTAGAAACGAATATTTACACTGCTTAGAAATGGAGCCTCCTCATCCTCACCGAAAGACTTCACCCAAGGATGTGACTCGCGAAAGGGTTAAGAGAATCTTCGTATCCTCGTAATTCGCGCTATCTGCTTCAAACAAAACAACAAATGTGTGTCCTCCATCCAGTTGCAGATACTACAGTAATCGTGTAGTATGTCGAAGGCACCACACTGCGGTGCAGTGCATTCACCTCGAGCTGCGTACCATTGCAGGAGGGAGGGGGGCTTTCGAATATGCGAACTCAACGTCGCTTGTGGGGCGAAGATAGGATATTTAAGACAGCCATCGACACTCAATTTACTAAGAAATATGATGCGAAATGTTGACGATAGAAAAAAAAACACTTATACACACGTCATACTTCATTCACCTCACAGAGCCTGCAAACGGCAACCAGTCTACTGCATCTCCTTTAACAGTTGATACGCGTAGTAGTGCGCGCCACGCTCACCCAAGTCCTCGTTCAAAACAAGGTACACGGGGCAAGCACGGATGGCCGGACTCACACGGCCCTTG
>JAIKVE010001077.1:0-13858 GCA_024679115.1 Phytophthora pistaciae
CGAGGGCCTCCTCGGCCGCGCAGATCCGCGGCGTGGCCCCCGCCGACCAGGCCAAGTACCTGGCCAGCGAGTTCTCGTGCGTCGTGGGCGGGAAAGCCACCAGCCTCCCATCAAGTCGACTGAACGACGAGTTCTGCGACTGTGACGACGGCCAGGACGAGCCAGGCACCGCCGCGTGCTCCCACCTCCTGTCCAGTGTCTTCCACTGCGAGAACGGCGGCTTCTTCCCCGGAAAAGTGAGAATTATGTAGAGAATTATTACTAAAATGAGGTAGCTGTATTGTATCTAACGGAATATTTATGTTGTTGTGGGCTTTTAGATCCATACGTCGCGGATTCATGACGGAATTTGTGACTGTTGTGACGGATCGGACGAGGATGTTGGGGTTTGTTCGGATACGTGTGCTGCCGCTGCCGAGAAGTTCCGGAAGGAGGCGGAGCAGCGTCTTGAGGTGGTGAAGAAGGGCTTCGAGAAGCGCCAGGCGGTGATCAATGGGGAGGTTGCGAGCTTCTTTGAAGGGGACAAAGAGTTCGAGACGACTACGGAGAAGACACTAGCGGGGCTGAAGCTCTTGAAGGAGAGAGTGACGGTGCACAAGGACCGGGAGGAGCTGAAGGAGAGGAAGTATCGGCTGGAGCTGGCTAGACAGAAGCAGGCGGAGGGACATGATGCTGGTCGTGATCAGGGACAGGAGACGAGTAAGCAGCAGTTTTCAGACGCTACGGAGAAAGAAGCGGTGGAGGAGCTCGAGTTCGAAGGCCTCGATGCGATTCGAGTGGCGGAGGACGATGTCCCAGTGAATTCGGCGGAGGATGTCAAAGCGTCAGGGGTTTTGGATTCCAGAAGGCAGGCTGTCAAGAGTCTTGTGGAGCTGCCTGATGGCACGAAGATCCCGCTGGCGGATTATCTGCGCATGAACCACAACAAGCAAGCCCCTACCAAGAAGTTGTGCGCGCTTGGTCTTTTGGATTATTGTCGGGATACCATGACTTTACTAACGGGCGTTTTTGTGTTATTTACCAGAAGAGCTTCTCGTACGGCAGAGCAAATGCGTCGAGAGGATTTTCTGGGACCTCTGTTCAATGGTGGGACGGAAGGACGGAAGAAGATCGGACTGTATGCTCTGCGCACCGTTGGTAAGAAGAAACCGCCCGTGGCTCAGTGGGCGAAGCCACCTATGCTAACCGTATCTTATTATACACTTGTTCGACAGGGATCATTATTTCTCCGTTGCGTGCTCTGGTAGAAATTGTGCTTTTCTCGCCAAGGACTTTGTGGGACGTGCTGTCGACCAAAGAGATCGCCGGCTCAGCGATGGCTAAACTGCCAGACTTTCCATTTCCGTCACGTTCCGTTTGGTTCCGCCAACTTGGTGGTGGCAGCGTTTACGACGGCTACAGCTCGATGATGTGGGGAGCTCGGGTCATTTGGGACGCACCGATCTACGCCTACCAGTATTTATTGTAAGTCCTTCGGTTCCCCGCAAAAAGCTAACTCCTCGCTGACGATTGATGTTGTCCATGTAAAGCCCGAAACTGGATGAAGAGGTGAAGTTGCCAGTTGCTGAGTCACTTCGGAAGGTGCTTCGTGAGATTGAGAGTGACATCTCCACTCTGGAGAAAGAGCGAAACGAGAAGCGAGAGACTGCAAAAATGGATTATGGCCCGGATCGTGCGTACTTTGCGCTGAAGGACAAGTGCATCGAGAAGCGAATTGGGGTTTGTGGTGCCGGTCGTGACATTTTATCTGCGTAATATTTACTTACTCTATGTCTGGCATGCTGAGCAGAAGTACGAGTACAAGTTTTGTCCGTTCGACGAAGTCAAGCAGGATCGCACGAAACTTGGCAAGTGGGATGGCTTTGCGGTCGATGAGGCCAGCGACTCCTCGTCAAACACTGAGAATGGCAAGGCGGATTACACGAAGATGCGATTCACAAAGGGCCAGAGGTGCTTGAAGGGCCCTGAGAGGTAAGCATTGCCATCGATCGCTCTGTATACCGGTATAGCATTAATTTTGCTGTGCGTATGTACAGGTCTGTCTTGGTGCGCCTCGACTGTGGCGAGGAGAATGAGATTTTGAGCTTAGACGAACCGTCCACCTGTGTCTACGAGATGACTGTCAGCACGCCGCTTGCCTGCACCGCTCAGGTGCTCGCCAAGGCTCAGGAAGACGTGGAGTTCTCGTCGCGAGCGCTCTAAGATAAAGCAGACTGTGGACTGCAGTGGACTCACAAAATAAAACCTGAAAAGCTCCCTGTACCCGATAACGTGGATGAGAGCTACAGTACTCGATGGCCTCACAGATGAAGTGGTCTGTGGCCTGCTCAGCAACACTGTCTACACCTCAGGTCACGTGCCCATTCTTTTCTTTTCTTGGTAAAGAAGTGTGCAAGCAGCGACTTACATGAGCAAGCATGAACAAGCACGTGAGTAGGATAACCGTTTTGACAGACCGGCGACTCATGCCTAGCCAACAACTGCTTGGATGGAAAAGAGTTCGGAAGGAACACCACATCACGATCGGTTATCATGCACGGAGCCCATGGTCCGGGAGGAAAGTGATTTCGCACAGACAAATCGGTGAAAAGCACAGATTGTGAAAATATGCGACAAGTAGTGCTTCTAATAGTAGGCGGTAGTGAGCGGTTGCGAGGAGCGTAGCCGCAGCAAACCCGCGCGGGGTGCCCGCGAAGCAGGGCCGCGCGGTATTTGCGGAGGCGGGCCCAGCGACGAGCATTCCAGCGAACGGACCCGTTGCCGCACACTCGGAGTTAGTTTTCTTTATGCGGGGGTCTGGGGGTGCAACCCCCAGCACACCTTCAATAGTGGGCGGTGGAAGGTATATCGGTATTTCTGTGCGGTTCCCTCTTGGATCTGTGCGTTTCCCAAATCCGTCTGTGCGATTCTACCGGTCTCTGGTCCGGCTGTACTGGGCTTGAATAGAGCACGAACTCCCCTCACCCACAGGAGTCCCCACACTCGGTACAGTACTCGGTGCGATGAGAGACGGCAGCAGGAAGACGACGCTAGTGCTCGTCTTGGCCTTCGTGACGGCGCTAACCTCCGCTCCGTCCGGTGCTTCCGCCTTCTCGTTCTCCTCTCTCTTTGGTGGCGACGATGACTCGACATCAAGTGGATCTTCTGGTAAGCGCACGACCAATGGTGACGAACCGAACACGCGCGCTCGACAGCCTCTTCTCGACGTGACTGACTGGTTCCTCACGGAGCAGGAGATCACGGACTCGCGAGGAGGTTCGCCTCGAAGTGACATGGCGACGTACACGACGGGGAACGCCGTCACCTCGTTTACTGCGTCCAATGAGTTTTTCAACTCAGCGTACGACGAACTGAGCGCAGCGAAGGAAGGTGATCGAGTTCTACTGGCTGCTTGGGCTGCTGCGCTGATTCCCTTGAAGCCTGACGTCGACCCTACCGGCGCCAAGACACGATTCGACAAGGTGGTGGCTGGTGTTGTGGAGCGAGGAGGACAAGTGAACATCCTGGGCTGGGCCAGCATCCAGCACCGCACCAGGATGATCGATGTTCGCAAGACGATCAATGAAATTCCCGCGTCCCCAGTCAATGGAGCCAAAGCGATGATGATCTTGGACGATCGTCTGCCTAAGGCCTTGTCTTCCCACCACCAGAAGACGCTGGTGATCGCCGCGAACAGCTCAGCGGATAAAGACGATCAACCCGTGGCGTATGTGGGGGGACTGGACTTCACCACCGGTCGATGGGACACCATGTACCACAACGAGTCGGCAATTCGCGACGCAGCCAGCGGCCATAAAGGCTGGTACGACAGCCATCTTCGAATCCACGGACCGGGGGCGAAGGATGTGGCGAGTAACTTCCTGGCTCGCTGGAACTCGGACTATTTGCCGTGTCAGGGTCTCAGTGACGACCTTCTTGACTACGAGAATCCGCGTTACGAACACATCCCGCTGCTCGACTACGCCAGCAGCAAAACTTCCGGAAATCTCGGCAAGCACAGCGTCCAGATCGTGCGGACCTTCAGCTGCGACTACAAACACTACGAGTTTGCTCCTCACGGCGAGAACTCGATCTTCAAGGCACACCTGAAAGCATTAAGAACGCGAAGAACTTCATTTACATTGAGGACCAGTACTTTATCCTCGTCCCGGAGTTACTTGACGCGCTCTTGGAGGTACTACCGACTATCCAGCGGTTGATTGTCGTCACGAATAAGCAGAAGGAGAAGGACGTCTTCGTCACTGGAGGCTACATCAAGTACAGCTACGAGATGGTCACGCCGCTTTTGAAGGCTTTTCCCAACAGTTTAACCTCTACACGACCAAGACGGATCGGGATGTCTTCGTGCACAGCAAGCTCCTGATCGTCGACGACGTGTTTCTCTCGGTCGGGTCGGCGAATTGGAATCGACGCAGTATGACGTCCGACTCGGAGATTGCTGCGAATGTCATTGACGGTGACACAGTTAAGTCGCCTGATGGGGTTACGGTCAAGAAGCTGGCTCGCGACTTTCGTGTGCGTAAGTTCCAGGAAATGACGGGGCTCAGCTACGATGAGCTGGATGCGATGACGTTCGTCGAAGCTGCGGACCGATTCGAGGCGGCCGCTTCAGCCTCGGACAAACGGAGCATTGTGCAGCACTTGGAGGTTCCGTACCACGTTTACTATGTTGCTATCACTGACGCCGCCCGGAAAGTATCAGACCCCCAGGATACTTGCACTTCAGATTGATCAAAATATACTCACTAAGGAAGTACTACTCGTTCAACTCGCCAGACAGTTCTCAAGATCCGGGTTACGGTAAGGCTACTTACTAGGAGCTTTATCCGATTGCGATGATGTCGTTCGACGCAGTTCGGTGAAGCAGGAAAGCTCGAAATCTACAATACAACGGGAACCACGGACCGTGTAATCTCTGTTCTTCTGAAATATACACTTTTGTAGATCAGGAAGACTGCCAGTCCCAAGTAAGAAATTTAGCACAAGTGTATACCGTGTCATTTGAATGCGTCATCGCATGCAGGTGTGAATAGTATCGGTCGCTGTGATGTGACGCAGGTTCAAATTCACGGGATGAATGGCGGCCATACAAGTGGTGTGTTGCTCTCATGCATGTTCTCTACTGTAGAGGTCTGGAGTGTATTAGAAATACTAAAGTACCAACTTCGCAGCACTAAAACCACGGATTATGAAGTGGCTGAGTGAGCCTGAGTGAGCTTGAATAGGTATATGCCGTTGTAAGTGCTGCTGATGCGGCCGCGGTGTGCTGCTGCAATTGAGAAAAATCTCCTCAGAAGGGTGCGCATACTTTTGCTCCTACATGTACGTACAAACAAACACTCGGAAGAGCCCGTGCTATCCAATAGTACTTCGAAGTGCATACATACATGCGATTCCACTCTGGGCCCCAGACTCTGGGCTAACGGAGCAAGGCGCGCGTGAGGAGCGTCGCGTGTACCGGGTACTTTCGGAGTGTCAAACTCCTGGGGTTTCCAGCTTGCATAAAGTATGGGAGCTGGTCCGGATGGGAATTTCCAATCCCATTTTTTTATCTTCCCTGTCAGCAATGCTTGCAAGTTGCAACAAGCCAACGAGAGAAGTAATCCGACGGCATCGCAGCAGTCCCTCGCCGCGGCCCAAAATTGAATCGCTCCGTTCCTCCACGCGCTCGCTGCGATGCGGCTCGGTCGCCGCTGGCTGGCGCTGGTGGTGGCCTCCTCCTTAGTAGCATCCCCCTCGGCTTTCTCCTTCTCGTCTCTCTTCGACAACGATGACGAGGACGCGTCCAGTTCTTCAACACCCAAGCCCTCCACCTCCCCGAATGACTCGGCAGTCGATAGCCCCAATGTACCGGTGCGCCAACCTCTACTTAAAGCAACCGACTGGTTTCTCACGGAGGAAGAGATCACGGACTCACGCGGCGGGATTCCACGAGATGGGTTGGCCGTCTACACGACGGGCAACAAGGTGGCGTCGTTTACAGTGACCAACGAGTTCTTCGATGCAACGTACGATGATTTCCTCGCGACGAAAGAGGGCGACCGCGTCTTGCTCTCAGCGTGGGAAGTCAGCTTGGTCCCGCTTAAACCCGACATTGATCCTACCGGCAAGGCCACGGGCGTTCACGAGATGGTGGCGGGCGTCGTGGAGCGAGGCGCGAGCTTCCACATCATGGGGTGGTCCAACATCTTGCACCGCAAGATCAACATCGAGGCTCGCGACGACATCAACAAGATCCCAGTCTCTAAACTCAACGGAGCCGAGGCACTGTACATTTTCGACGATCGAGTGCGAACCATGACGTCGTCCCACCACCAGAAGACGCTCATCTTCGCTGCCAACAGCTCGTCCGACAAGAAAGATCAGCCCGTGGCGTACGTGGGGGGACTTGACTTCACTAACGATCGGTGGGATACTATTTACCACAACAACTCGGCCATACGCGATGCAGCAGGCATCACTTTCGAGCGCAAGGGCTGGCTGGACGCCCATGTGAGGATCCATGGCCCAGCGGCGAAGGATGTGGCCAGCAACTTCCTAGCTCGATGGAACTCGGCCTACCTGCCTTGTCAGGGTCTGGACGATGACTTGCTAGACTTCACCAACCCGACGTACAAGAGTCTGCCGCCTCTGGACTACGTCAGCAGCAATACTACAGCGAATATCGGGAAGCAGAGCATCCAGATCGTCCGGACCTTCAGCTGTAAGTATGAACACTACAAGGAGTTCGCGCCGAAAGGAGAGAACTCGTTGTTCAAGGCGCGTCTGAAGGCCATCAAGAACGCGAGAAATTATATCTACATTGAAGACCAGTACTTCATCCTTGTGCCTGAATTGATGGATGCATTGCTGGAGGTCATGCCGAAGATCCAGCGCGTCATCGTCGTCGTGAATGAGTTGGAGCTCGAGTACCAAGTGACGGGGTATGGGAGGTATCTGTACGATATGGTTTCTCCCCTACTGAAGGCCTACCCGAACAAGTTCAACATTTACACCCTCAAGAAGAAGTTGAACCTCTACATCCACAGCAAGATCGTGATCATCGACGACGTGTATTTATCGGTCGGGTCGGCCAACTGGAATCGCCGAGGCATGACGTCGGATTCGGAGATTAACGCCAACATCGTAGACACCGACACGGTTGAATCTCCGGATGGCGTCACTGTGAACAGAATCGCTCGCGATTTTCGTATCCGGAAGTTCCAGGAGATGACAGGGCGCAGCTACGATGACCTCGATGCCATAACACTCACGAAGGCTTTTAATGCGTTCGAAGCTGCTGCGTCGGATGCATCGACTATTCTGCAGCATTTGACGCTTAGCTACCACTTTTACTACGTCACCTTCATAGACCTCATCCGCCAAAAAGTAGACCCACAAGATACCTGTTCTTTCATTAAGTAACAATGATGGAATACTTCGAGTAATATATTTTTCTACTACGCATTAAGCTTACACTACACGAATTATCGTCTCACTGCTTTACTACTGTCAAAACTGCAAGTGTCGCCCCATAAGAGCAGTTCCACCGGTAGAGTTAAAAGTAAGGCAAAAACTACTGGTTTTCCTGTGCGACAATGTGTGATAGTAAATATGCTCCACCAGATTTCGCGCTGGACGAAAGTAAAACGAGGCAAAGCAGCACCGTGAGAAACGAGTTCCAGACAGTCGAATATGCCCAATCTGAACTATTGGACGCACCCATAGACACAGAAGTTGTAGTGCCAAACGTATCGATTGTTTTTCCTTAGTTATGTCGTTAAGAGAAGCAAATAGGAGGTCCAAGGGCTTCATCCAAGCTTTGGCACTGCAGAGCTCTCGACTACCAACTCGATGTCTCCAGGGCCCTCATTGGCCATCCGTTTACCATTGTCCAACGCAGCAGGGGGATCCTGTTGCCATATTTGACTTTCTGTTGCCAAGAAAGGTACGCAAGCCTCCAGTTGAAACTTGAGCTGTTTATCTTCTGTATTTGCTGAGCACATACAAGACATATTTAGGTCGTGGTCTACGAACCGTTGGATATTATCTTTATTTTCCGGATGCACAGCGAGCGTAATTGTGAATTGTTGCCGTTAACATCGCGGCAAACCAGAGTAAGGATATCACTCCGATTCTTGTGGCATATTAGTGGGTCCCGTCAATCCGTACATAATTATACAGTATCGTAAGTTTTACGCGACCACGTTAAGCCGACAAACGTCCAAAAGAAATCATCTTTGATATCCAAATCCAAACTCATGTGCGTGTCAGAGCACATCAACTGTAACTAACGACGAAGAAATGAGAGTGAACAAGTGAACACAATTCGTGTCAATGCTCAAAAATTCTATACATCACCCTTCGAAGGCTCCCTGCATAGATTCCGGCAAACGCTTGAAACAGCTCCTAAGTATGACCAAGCTTAACATCGTCCGTTGAACTGCACCATTCAAGTCCGCCGTTTTTGAGAGACGGTTGCGTCACCTTTCGGGCGGAATGATGTACGGTACTCCGAGGGGTACTTGTCTAGATACGAATGTAAGATACACGGTGTGTCCTTGATGACTTTTTCCTGTATACCACCGCGCATCAATAAAACGTCCCAGTAATGCAAACAAACGGAGGAACCTCCGCTTCTTTACAATCGCATTTGGCGAAAAAAAATCGAAAACGTATATCCAAGAGTGGTTAGTTTATTATTATTTTTACATATCATGAACTAATTAGGACACCCCATTTTAGTACGTGACCACACTTAATCACGTTGAGTGCGATAAAGGCATTAGTAACACGTATATATTATTGCGAAGGTATCTCACCTGCGAAGTTTTATTTTGGGCGGTAGTCCTGACTTCGTTTTCACTGTCGAAGGATGTGTCATATAAAATGCTGAGCTGGCCGTCAAAACGTTGAGCGTCTTCCTGGGTAACAACACACGAATTCCCAAACTCCATATCCTGTAGGAGGGCGTACTCTTGACCATCGCCAACAACAAGCGTCACCCGTGGAACACCGTTCAGTGAAGCGATGGATCAGTCCAAGCAGTGTCGGCGCGTTCAATACAACTGGGGAAAAGTATTAGCTGTTCTTCTGCCCGTGCTGACCTGTTGGGCGTTTACAGCTCCTGTTCGCCTGTTGGCCACCCTGCTTAGCTGTTGCATATCGATGGAGAAGCAGTGCTGAATACCTGTCGATTCTGGAGAGCTGTTGTTGTGCAAGTTGTAGCATCGTCTATCTGTTCTGATATGGCAAAGAGCAAAGCTTGCACACACGAGCATGTCATCAACGTATATATTATAAAATATAGATAAGGAAGCTGAAGGTTATGGCAACGCGCTGCACGAAGACGATAATGAATTTCGACGGAAATAATCGTAAGGGAAGAGAAATGAAGTAACTGATATCGTCACTTATGCTAATAAGACCCGAGGACCTCATTGTCTTGTGAGAGCCTCATCCTCGACTTGTATAGGTTGTGAAGATCGTTCTAGGCTACACCGGCGTGCACAGCGGGGATCATTCGCAGTTCCGCTTCTGACAGCTACTTCTTAGTACACACAGATCGTCAATACTTTCAACGGAGCAAGGGGGGGCATTAGAAGTGGACACATCAGTGGCAGCTGCTTCACACTAGCAGTACGTGTTGGTGGCCGTGTTCGACTCACTCAGGGCAGCACCTCGCGATATGAACGTGCGAAGCGACAACATCTACACGTACGAAACTCGTTACGTGACAGATCGGCTTTATGGTCGAGTGTATCGGTGCAGATATCACGAGGACTGAGCATCGCTACAAGGTCAAGATTGTAAGGGATCACGATATCCCCACGCAGTACCATCTCGAACAGACTGGAATTCATGGAGCGCAGATCCGAGACCTGGTCAGGCGGGGAATCCACCCACAGCTGATCCCGGAAGTTGACATTCTGATCAAGATGGGTTGGAGGGCGATGCAGCTCAGCACAATGCTGAACCACTGCTACCGGGACCAGCCAAGAATGCTTTGCATAGTGCCGACTCGCAAGCAACTCGAAAATCGCAATGGCTTCCTGGTGCGTAGTTCTGATAACGGCTGGGATATCTCGAACCACGTGACCTTCAATGTATGGGCAAGCCAACGTGTGTGCTCGACTCGTGCTCAGTTCATGGCCGTGGAGGATCCTGCGGATCAGAGGATGGATGAGATGGTCGTGCTAGACGCATTCACATCCGAGGGTCTAGAGGAACGGGAAGGCGCGCCCATCGGCGTGGTGGTGACATCTCGGATGACCTTCAAGAATGTGCTTACCTCCGCTGACACGAGAAGCCAACGAGGAAGGCTTCTGAAACGTTGACAAGCTCGTCAGGTTGATCCTAAGGAGACCTGGCCAGCCACTCCAATGGAGCGTAGTGGCGGAGCGCGTTGTTACCACCGACCAAACCGCATAACGTAGCTCTGTGATCGGGGAGGTCATTGGTCATAGACGGCGTATACAGGTGATCCGTACGCTTTGGCGATGGGACTGTGCAAGATTACGATGCCGAAAAGCTTGTACAAGCTGTCAACCGAGCTGATGGCGACTGCCACGGCGCCCCCTTCGTCGTCCGATAGGGAAACAAAACCCAAGCCGCTCATGTTGAGCTTGAATTCTTTCCAAGGCAAGGAAGGGGGGGGGGACGCGTCATGCTTTAGAACCGTGAGGTCGAAATAGCCAGCTCTACCAGGGACGGTGTCGCAGCGCGTTGTAGTAACTTTACTGAAGGCTGATAGGTGAGCGAAGGATTGGGTACTAACGTCTAAGCCGTGGTCGAGTTGGTGTTGCCAACGTGGTACCAGTAGAAGCACTAATAGACCCTAGAGTTCGCGCCGCCTAACCAGTCGTTTTACGCGCATTCACGCTTCCTTGGGACTCGGCAGAACCCAAAGGAGTTGGTGACCTATGTCCAGGAGTTGAGAAATCTCATTGCAGGTATGTTTGCGGGCCCGTTGCCGGAGGCAGTCACCGTCACGGTACGGTGTTCATGGAGGGCTTACGCACTGGCGTTACCAGGACGGAACCTTCCGTACACATTCGAGCTCTTTTAAAGAGCCCGTGAGCGTGGCGATGAGTGCGGAACACAACCTTAAGTAGCTAAGACGTGAACAGAATGTGTCTTACGATAGCGTGTCGTGTGCCCCGGAGCCTATAGACCGTAGCAATACTGAATACGAAACGCTGAACTTCGTGCGGCTGAGCAGCAGCGGGGCATCCATCGGTTTTCATATGTGGTGACACCCGCCACCTTTGCGCTGGATGTCCGCTGCGCCACCAGCGCCAGGCTTTGTCAAGCCGTTCTTTGGGGTTTGAGAAAGGGCTGTGGCTCATATCGGGGAAACGTAGTCGTGGTGCAGCTTTACTCTGAAGAACTCAATTTTATTGAGCCTAGGCGAGGTGGGGGTCGACAGGACTTAGCCCTGAAGAGAGTTGTATTCGTGAGCACGGGACGTACGTGCGCTTGCAAGTCATCCAGACATCAGTGAAAGGCTTAGCAAAGCAGTGCTCGAAAAAAAATAATTCCGTACCAGTAGTACTGCTATTTTGGTACGGAATTATTAACTATTGTTATATCTGAGAGCTACGTATTATTGCCATCGGTTGAAATATATTCCTTCACTCTGTGTTTGTCGTCCGGCTAGCTGCTACATAGTAAAAGTCATTCAAACATCATTTGAGTGAGCTATGATCACTAAGCGTTTGAGCGGGAAAGCTTTTCAGAAGCTGGTATATCGAATCAAAAAAATTATCTCAGACTCTACGACTCGTTCAAAATGCTCGGCCACGCTGAGTTACACAACTGCAACAAGCATATCTAATAAGACAGCTCCAGCAAAAGCTACAATCATCCTACTCATACAGTGGACTTCAATGCGATCTAGACCTCTATCGATACGGCTCTGAACAAGAAAAATGATGCTGCCAGACATACTTAACAATAAATTGATATTGCGCAATAATTATCTATTGCTGCTGCTGTTATTGCGTTATTATTTACTGTCATCTTGCAACATCCAATACAATATTATATGGTATTTTCCGAGCACTGAAGCGAAGTATGGGCGGTTTGATCGATTCTGAAGTATCGGGTAACTTTGCCCGGCGTTCCACGATGGACAAAGGCAGTTTGAGGCTGATGCGCTGATAGAGCGTGGGAGTGACATCATTAGTGTCTCTCTCGCGCCGGGCTCCTGTCGCGATGCCTAAGATCACTGTGGACCTGGGTGGGAACTTTTTGGATTTCAATAACGTGGCCCATTCGATATTTTATGATCTCACCATTGGTATGGCGTGGCTGGAACGGCACGGGCCTTGGGTGGAAAGAAGACCCTTAGTGCGACGCACTTGAGGCTGCAGCTCACGCCATAGCGAAGACGGCTCTTCGGGCCAGGCTGCAGGAGCTCAAGGAGAAACGTAAAACCAGCGACGCTGGTCTCGTTCTTCGCGCTAAGCAGGCCACTGCAGCAGCTCGGGGCAAGATGGAATCGAAGGTGAAGCGTCGACGTCAAATTGCTATCGATGCTCGGGCCAAGGTACACGCCGTATGGAAGGCCTCTTACAACTCGCCGGACCATGCGAAGGTCGCGTGGGCAAGACTCGAAGGCCTCTTGCGAGACGTTGGTGTGGAAGTCGGTGATCGAACTGTGGCTTACGTGAATCTAGACTACAATTTGCTGGAGAAACAGTCCGATTCTGTTATCGATAGTAACCTGATGGACTGGTTGTTCTTTCGCGGACTCTACACGGCTACGTTTTGGTGGCATCGCCGAGATTAAGGATGGCAGCCTGGTGTTTTCCGACATTGGAAAGTGGGTCGGGACCCTCGGCAAGGATCCCGTTCCGTACGAAGGACACGAGATCGCCCAATTCGGCTACACAGGTGCCTCATTCTCCGAGCGGATTAAGATTTTTGCGCGCATGTTCAAGAACGCCAAGTTCCCAGAAACGAAGATGCGTGTCGTAGTGCGGGGTGTTCTACTTGGATTTCCTTCCGAAGTCGCCCAGCTGATCTTCGGGGAGGCGATCCTGAAGATGAAGTTCGCCGAGGCCGGAATGCGCATCCACTACCACGCCGACCCCAAGCTCAAGAAGCCCTATATGCACCCGAAGAATGTGTCCGAGTCTATGGAGTTCATCGTGTGGCACCCTCGCAAGTCGTTGGCAGATTGCATCGCGGCTGAAGACGCGATCAATGAGGCGAAAGGGTTTTCCCCATTGACACGAGGAGAGCGGTACATTCGGCATCGCCAATTCGAAGGTTTTCTGGCGAGGACACGTGAAACCACGGCAAGTCAAGACCCCCCAGCCAGCTCGAGATCCTCCGCGATCAAGCATCCCGTCAGGTGTCGGAGGGGGAAAAAACATGCACAAACCCCCTCTTGCTGGATGTAAATGGTAAGCCGCGCTCGATCTGCGCGGAACATCTTAAACAGAAGCATTTGGATGCTAGAGCTAGGGTCGTGGCTCATCTGAGGGACAACAAGTGTCGGTATTGCTCAAGACCTCGCTTCATCAACGACAGGAACAGGCTCTTGAACGTGTGCCGTGAGTGCTGGGAGGCCCGGCAAAAATATGAACGTAAGAGACCACTCAAGAGGAGGGAAGCCCGCTTACGAATGGAACCAGAGGGTCTACCGGAGATAAAGCGCCCTCGTCGCCGCTAGCGTGGTATACTTGTTGTCCATGTAATTTCAAGTCAAAGCTGTTTCTAGTTTCAGCGTCGAGTCTTCCTCCTGCTTGTCGGCGCCGGTGGCGGAGAAGCTGGCCAGCACCTCGACGATGTCGCCGTTCTCCTCGCCCTTGGCCCCCTCCGCAGCCGTGCGGCCATCGGACGCCTTGACCGCCAGCAGCTGCTCGCGCTT